>PVLC010022489.1:0-26658 GCA_004027655.1 Graphiurus murinus
AAAATTAAAAAATAAATACCAGACAATTGTTAAATGTAAATACTCATCATTAAAAGCCAAACTAGAATAATTATATATTATTTTCAAATCTCAAATAGGAAAGTTTTGTGTGTGTGTGTGGTACTGGGAATTGAACTCGGGGACATTCTGCCTCTGACCTATACCCCCATCCCTTTTTATTTTGTTTTGAAAACAGGATCTTGTTAGATTGCTGAAAGTGTTGCTACTTGTTGAGGCTGTCCTCAAACCTTTGAACTTCCTGTCTCAGCCTCTCAAGTACTGGGATTACAGGCATGTGCCACCATGTCCATTTAGGAATTATTTTAGTAAAATATAAATGCAGTGGGAAAATTGTCAAAAGAAAATTTCAGTGATGCAATAGTTACAAAGTTAAACCTCTATTTGGCACTAAAAATTAAAATACAGATCTCCAGGAATAGAGGGCAGGTTAAATACATATTTTATAAGTATTCCCTTCAAAACTACATATATGACTTAGTAAGGGGATTTACTAAGAAAATATTAAGAAAAATGATTTTGTATTTATGTTCAAGAGTGAGGGAGATACAATATTCATTGGAAACCTTAAAGAGAGGTGTCAGGGTTTGAAATAATTGCTATATGAAGTAACTTGAGAGAAGAGTTCTTTATGTTCTGGATCTGAGAAATTGGAAACTCAAAAACAAGGTATTAACTTTTCACCTTCTCTTTGGTTTGTATATGAGACCATTTTTTTCTGAGAGGAGTGGGAACCAAGTGCAGGAGATAAACAGGGTTTTTAAAAAGGTTTTGTCCTTTTGCTGGGCACATATAGTTGCTTTTAAACTAAGAGCACTATTCTGTAGAACTATTTTTTTTTGCAGTACTGGGGATTGAACCCAAGGACATTCTTCCCTGTATCTACACCCCCAGCCCTATTTTTTATTCTTTATTTTGAAACAGGGTCTCACTAAGTTGCGGAGAGCCTCACTAAGTAGCTGCGGCTTGCTGTGAACCTGCGATCCTCCTGTCTCTGCCTCCTAAGTACTGGGATTACAAGCATGCGCCACCATGCCCACCTTCTATAGAACTAATATTACGGGTCAAGATCATAAATGTATAATGTCTCGGTCAACATTCTCATTGTCGTAATCCAAAACAACTGACCACACAACTCATAGGAAGGAAAATTTATTTGCTCACAGTTTCCTTGGAGATTCCGGGTTTAGTCCATATGAGGCCAGGGTCTGAAACTCAGGGCATGTTGGTGGGAAGCAAAGAGAGGGAGAGAGCTAGGCTCTGCTCTTACATCATGGAGGCCAGAAGCAAGAACAGGAGCAAGGGTAGGAGAGAGCCTTATATAATCCTCACAGCCACACCCAGGGGAATCCTTCCTTAGCAACCAAGCCCACTTCCAACATTGCTACCTTGTTTCCTTGAGGGCCAGAAGGACATCCTAAATCCAAACCATTCCAGGTAGTAGCATAAATTTGAGAGTTATGTGATTTTTCTCTCAGTAATGGATATGGCTCTGGGAAAAGTAGATGGAGCACTTAAGGTTGAAGGTTTATTTATAGAATTGCAACCAAAGGAAAAAAAAATGAAGCAAGGAAGAAATGGGGCTTCTAGTAGTAGAGTTTCTGGACACATCAAGCAGGACATCTTAAATAAGTGACAACAAAAAGACCTAAAAGATTTATGTGAAACACAATGGTGTAATTGACAATGTAGTTAGAATACAAGGATTAGCAGTTCCTAAGATCTGGATTTAGGAATTAAACTTTCCAGTGGTAAATATCTAAATTATTAGTTAACATCACAATGGGAATAAGTGGCATTTTCATTCAAAAATAAAATATGAGTATCTGCCATCACTATTATTATTTAATATTGTTCCCTACATGTTGAATCATGGAATGAATTGTGAAGCAGAAATGAGAGCTACAACTATTGGAAAGAGGGAAATGAAAATATTTAGTGTAGTATTTTAGTATAGCTAAAAAAAATATATCATCCATGAAAAATTGTTTGAATTAAAAATGGTCTATAACTTGGTGGCTATATATAAGATAAATGTTCAAGTATTGATAGCTTTTCCCATATCAGCAGGAAGACATTAAGAGATTTAGTAAGGCAATGTTAAAATGACAACAGAAAGCAATTTTTTTTTGTGGTACTAGAGATTGAACTCAGGGGCATTCTACCTCCGAGCTATACCCCCAGCCCTATTTTTTATTCTTTATTTTGAAACAGGGCCTCACTAAGTTGCGGAGTGCCTCACTAGGTAGCTGAGGCTGGCCTCGAACCCGGATCTTCTGGTTTCAGCCTCCCAAATGCTGGGATTACAAGTGTGTGCCACCACACCCAGCTCCAGAAATATTCTTAATGAAAAATATTTGAGATTTTTATGAAGAAGAAAAGTTTGCAAAGAAATCCAATCATTTGTTAGACAAAAAAAGACCCAGAGTGAAATCATGCACCATATCAAACTAGGTATTGGAGAAAGGATTGTAGAATAATGTCAGGTGTTCTTTTTAAGCAAATGCTAAGTTAAATGCATAACTCATTGACACATGTTTGAAACTGAGAAGTGAAATGTGAAATGTTCTTTAATACACCTAGCCATTCTTATACTCTTCTAGAATTAGTTTTCCTATCCTGATGTTATCAATAACACTATGTTTGTTCCTATTTGAAGTATTTTTATCTGGAATTTCATATCTAAAGAAATTATTATTTAGCTCAGAAAGTTATATTACAAATTATTAGTGTCATCTTTTAAACATAACTGCCACTTGTCATTATCTTCTTCCAGTTCCTTTGGAAGGACTGCGAAGTCAAAACCAGTTTGAAGAGATGAGATCAAGTTACATTAGGGAGCTCATCAAGGCCATTGGTTTGAGGCAGAAAGGAGTTGTCTCCAGTTCACAGCGTTTCTATCAACTTACAAAATTTCTTGATAGTTTGCATGATGTAAGTATTTTGTTTCTCAGGATATCAATAATTATTCTCTGGGTTTCTCTTTTTAAATGGTAAATGTAAATTTAATTGATATTGTTTCTTAAGTTCATATTTGTTCTTTTGTTTTAAGAGTATTTGTATTATACTGCACCGGAATTTATATTGTGCTTTTGAAAGTTTCTTTTTTTTTTTTTTTTTTGCGGTACTGGGGTTGAACTCAGGGGCATTCTACCTCCAAGCTATACCCCCAGCCCTATTTTTTATTCTTTTATTTTGAAACTGAATCTCACTAAGTTGCAGAGTGCCTCACTAGGTAGCTGAGGCTGGCTGTGCACCAGGATCCTCCGGTCTCAGCCTCCCAAATGCTGGGATTACAAGCGTGCGCCACCACGCCTGGCATCTTTTGAAATTTTCAATGTAAATCACTCAAATATCCTTTTACTAGTATTTGAGTCACCTGAGGATAATTTAATGGCTGATAGAAAGTATGTTACAATTTTAAGAATATGTTCTAAAATATTTTTGCTTGAATCTAGAAAAGTTTTTATGTATACAGTAAAAGCCAAAGTACGGATGTAGAAAATAATAGTCTCAAACCATTTTGGATACCTCTAAATAACATTGCCACTGGCGATCAGGCAATATATTGCAAAAACTAAAGTCTGAATGCTTTTTAAGATTTTGTTCTTTAGCATTTATATTAAATAAATCATTAGAAAAAAATCTAAGTTCTTTAAATTCTTTGCTTTTTTTTAATCTGTTGTGATAGACCACCCAAAAATATGCAACACCAGAACCAGATTAATAAAACAAGATATATGTGGTTAGCTAGGGCATATTGAATATAAGTTTTTATTGCTGCTGTGTTCTGAAACCACATTAAAATGACAGTCAAGGCATAAAAAAGCTATCCACTCACCAGGTCAAATATTGAGGCCTTACTCCTGAATATAAACAGACTGTCAAGATTATGAGCTATTTGAGTAAAGCCTCTAAAATGGAAAGCAGCCAACAAAATAAGCAGAAGAAATGGACTTAAAGGAAAAAGCAATGGTAGAGAAAACAGAAGGAAACTTTAAGACCCTCAGAGAAATTAGAAGGGTATTGTCTCTAAGAAAGGAAAATAGAAAACATTCAAAACAAATACTGAATGAGAAGATATTTTTGGATAATTAAATACAGAGGAAATAAGTTAAAATTCAATAAGAGGGAGAAAACGTAAAGAAAACTCAGAAAATTTAATAATTAAAACATGGAAATTTAGAGAAAAGAGAAAATGTAGATTGATGCAGGGAGTTTCATCCTCCAATTAATAGGAGTTTCCAGAAGAAAGGATAGAGAAAAATCATGGGGAAGAAATAATATATAACAAAGTTGTAAGAAGTGAAGAATACAAGTTTTTTAAACGGTAAGAGACCAATGTACAGGCAGTGCACAATTGAACCAAGGTATATTACTATAAAATTTCAGCATATCAGCAATGAAGAGAACATCTTAAATATACCAATGAGAAAAGAAACTAGCCACATACACATCCTCAGCATTCAGAATGACATTGGACTTCTCAATAGGATCACTGGAAATTGGAAGACAATAGAACAATGCCTAAGCAATGCCATCAGAATTTTGATGGAAAAGAAAATCTCCAAAGAAGTAGATACCCAGCCAAACTCTCAGTACACATAAAAGTATTTTCACACATGCAATCACATAGTTTATCTCCAATATCACCAGTCGTAAAAACTACTACAGGATATGTTGCAACAAAACAATAAGCCAGAGAAGTAGAGAATCCATCTCAAGAGAGATGCAAAGTGATGTCCCAGCACAGTGACTGTGCAGAGCAATAATTAGTCTATATTAGAGCAGCAATGCAGAGTTCTGGGATGCAGGAAAGAAAAGAGAACTGGGAGATTGCCCATAAGCATGACTATTCTGAGGTGACTCTACAATTCTGTCAGAGAATTTTACTATAGTGTTGTGACAGATATGGGGAAAGCAAAGCAACATGAACACCAGGTGGTTAGCTCTTGCCAAAAAGAAAGTCATGTAAGAAAGAAAATGTACCTTGGTTTCTTTTAATTTTAAAAGACTTAAAATCAGAAGATGATAGTGATACCTGCATACTCATCTATATAACAGCAAAATTTACAATCACCAAATTATGGAACGAACCTAGGTGTCCACCCACAGATGAATAGAAAGCAAAAATGTAGTACATGCACACAGTGGAATTCTACTCAGCCATAAAGAACAAAATTATATTATTTGCGAGAAAATGGATGGAACTAGAAAATATTATGTTAAGTGAGATCATCCATTCTCAGAAAGTTAAGGGTTGTCTCTTTTCTCTCCTATGTGGAAGTTAGAAAATAGAAAACAAAAAGTACTTCAAATAAATGAGGAGAGAGACCAGTAGACTAGTGGGAGGGGTCTGGGGTAGGGATATAAGGAAGGGAAAAAGGAAAATTGATGAAGGGAAAAGTCAACATATAGTTACATGAAAAAAAAAAGATTAACAAATAGAATTTATGAAATAATTGTATCTAAAAAGATGTGTGTGAGCCGGGCATGGTGGCATGTGCTTGTAATCCCAGTACTTGGGAAGCTGAGACTGGAGGATCCAGATTCACGGCCAGCCTCAGCTACTTAGTGAGGCCCTCTGCAACTTAGTGAGACCCTGTTTCAAAATAAAGAATAAAAAAATAGGACTGGAGTTGTGTGTTCATAAAAAAAAATGCACAATGCATAAAAGAGAAAAAAATAAAAATACACCAAAATATAAACTTTGGTTATCTTGTGGGAATATGAATAGCTTTCATTTCTTTAAACCTTTCTATATTATTAGAAAATTCCATCATGAGTATATAATATTTTACATAGTATTCTAGAGAGTGGTCGGAATTATTTTAATTTTGGTTAGAAAAAATACCTTTTTTTTAATTGGTGCATTGTAATCATACGTCTTTGTTAGGTACAAGCTGGTAAAGGCATACATGCACACATTTCTCATTTAACCCTTCCCCAATTCCCACCCCACTCCCTCGCCCTCCCTCCTTCTCAGGTTCACTTTAGTGATTGACTTTGATATGTTTGTGAAAGTACATCATGTGCATTAGGGTGTTCCCCCCTCCCACATCACCTTCAGTTAAGTCAACTTCTTTGCTCATCTAAGGTTTCTCCTTCTTCATCTGGAGTCCCTCTTATGTCCCATTTTCTCCCTAGCATCCACATATTAGGGAGAGCATACAATTTTTTACTTTTTGTGACTGACTAATCTCACTTAACATAATGGTTTCTAGTTCCATCCATTTCCCTGCAAATGACATGATTTTGTTAGAAGAAAATATCTTGACAAATATTTTTATTGTTAAAAATAAATTATCATGTTTGAATAGGACATGAATGTATTTATTTATTTATTTACATGTTCCCTCTCCATTTGTTAAACCAACAGCTTGTCAAACAACTTCACCTATACTGCTTGAACACTTTTATCCAGTCCCGGACACTGAGTGTAGAATTTCCAGAAATGATGTCTGAAGTTATTGCTGCACAATTACCCAAGATCTTGGCAGGGATGGTGAAGCCTCTACTCTTTCATAAAAAGTGAATGGTCTATTTTTTTTTCTTTCAAAAATTAACTTGTGGTATGTCTTTTTGTTTTGGTTAGGATTATGAGGTCTTGAGGTTTTTTTAATAACATTCTTCTGAAAGCCTTACATTTACAACATATCATATTGTGTAAATTTATGGGGAAAATGTGAGATTCTAATTTTCCTTTGTAAAGCATATTTAGAACTTTTAAAGTGTTTTTGTGTACCCATAATTTTTCAGAGTTTACAAGATTGAAAAAGCACTAAAACTGATTGCTGAAGTAGGCTGTATCTTATCCATATTATTTCATACCATTTAGGTAAGGATTTTTAACTTTTGCATCTAATAAATCTTCTACTTTAGGGGAAAAATGTGCTTACATGTAATAAAAAGCTATTATATATGCTACTCCTAGGTAGCTCCCCTTGTCTCCCTGATTATATTTATAAAAATGAACCTTTTAATGGTAGGCAAAATTTAAACATTTCTGTAAGGAGGAAATTCATAACCTTAACCAGAGTTCAAAAGTGTTTTTAATGAAAAACACTACTTAAATAGATTGATGTTTCTCAAACCAAGCAAAACAGTTTATATGTTAAGACTATTTCCCAGATTGGAAACAGAGATCTCTAAGGAAGTTAATAAGTAACCGTATCATTTTGATAACAGTATTTGGTCTTTTGTAGGTTTTCTACTAGACATTTAGGGAGAGGGTTGTCCTCAAGGTATTATGAGTAGAAATAGGAGTCAAAAGATTCTGTGGCCTTACTGTCAGTAGCACGTGCAAAGCCACTCAACCTCATTGATTCCCAATTTTCCTCACCATTAAAAGAGGTATAATATTGTCTTTCCTGCCAAAATTTTCTTTTGGCCAGAGCTTCTTATTAACATTTTAACAAACCAAAGGTAGGAAGAAAAGGAGGAAAAGAGGTTGAGAGAGAAGGAGGGAGGGAGGGGGGGAATGTTATCTTCTTTCTTCACTGCTCAAACAGTTAAGGATGGTATTCTTTTCCAATGAAGTTAATAGATGAATCTCAGGTTGAAAATTCTGTGAGTGCCTCTGATCCAAATCTAAGACAGATATTTCAGGAACTAGATAAATCTCAGGTTGAAAATTTTTGAGTGCCTCTGATCCAATTCTAAGAGAGCTGCTTCAGGAAGTATTAGACAATGGCTTAAGACAATATTTTCAATTATAAGAACTAGAAAAAGTTCACGGTTTTACTTGAACTGAAAATACTACTTTGGAAGACAGACAAGAGTTCTTTTCTGAGTTGAATCACTGAAGAGTCCATTTTTAAAAAAGAGACAAAATATGTAAAAATAAAAAATGTATAAACTTGGTAAATGTACCAAATTCATACCACTGGTGAAACTCAATCAAAATCAATTATTGTTGTCTTTTTGAAGTAATTTATATCAATTTTAGGCATATTTATGTGTATATAAAATTTTAATTTAGAGATACAGATAAATGTTTTTTTCTAAATTAAAAGAGAACATATTGCTATCTTACAAATAAAACGTGCACATTAATAATTGTCAATGAGAAAATTAAACTTTGCAAATAATATAGAAAAATTTTATATGGGAATTTCTGGTTTCTTAATGCATTTTAATCACCCATTTATTCAACCGATAAATACGTGCAGTTTACTAAGGGACAATAACGTAAATGTATTCTTAATAAATACTGATGTCACTCTCAAAACAAGGTAAAGTGATTTCATTTGATCAAAAATTGGCATAATTATGTTACCATAACTGTTTTTAACAATAAATTCTTCAATTTAAAAAAGAATCAGTTATAAATAGTATCTATACATAGTAAGTTATCATAGGGCATTAAAAACAGGTATTAAAATAAGCTCCAACCAGGGCTCATTAGGTCTATGTGGCAAATAAAATAAGTAATATGTACATTAGTAAATTGTGTTTATAACATTCAATGAGAGTTTAACGCACGTATTCCACCTAGCCTCAACATTAGTATAGCAATGGTCTCTTCCTATGTCTATATGCATATCTTTCTGGAATGTATAAGAAATACATTATACTCTTGACTGGTATTTGGTTCTTCGTGTCTTCACATACGTGCATATATTCTCTCTTCACTCTTCAGGCCAAAGGTATCTTCCTAAAAAGGTTCTAATTATGCCATTTCCTCACTGGAAAAAAAAAAAAAAGTGTTCGCTGACTTTTAATCATCTATCACTCATAGCTGCACGTTAGAATTTCCACATGAGCTTGTTAAAAACACCATTACCTTAAATACCTTTATGTTTAAAAAAAAACAACTCTGCAGCATTTATATTTTAATTGGTCAACTTGAAACACTCATGTTGTTTCAGACATGCTAATCTTTGACCATCAATTTTTCTGCCAAAATTTCTCTCTTTTGGCACCAATACCATGCATTTATCAACCTTTAAGATTCAGCCAAATATCATTTCTATCAAGTCTTCCCAAGTCTTTCAGATAGTGATTAGCTTCCTTTTCTGATTCACCTGCTATTTTGTGTACTTTGAATAACAATGGCATATTGTTGTAAAGTTCTGTCTTCTACACTTCTGGGAGCCCCCTTGATGTGGGACAGTAGTGTTTGTTGACTGAGAGTTGAATGATGTGTTCTGTGTTGCATGTCATCATGAATCTCTGTCACCTTTTGGTTACATTGCTGAATGTCTAGATACTTGCAACTTTATCACTTTCTTCAATCTATTTTTATCCTTGTCTCCATCTTCATTTCTCGTCACTTTTAAATCTTCCACCTTTTCTCCAACTTTGTGAGATCTTGTTTTTTGTATTTATAAGAGACGTACATTTTACATGTGCTAAGAACAATATGCTTCCTCTATTAAATTTTAAAACCTAACAAATGGAATATTATTTTCTTCCTTAAGAAACAGTTCACAAACACAATTATTTCTTATATTCAGATGGTCCTAAATTGTTTTGTATTGCAGACCTCAAAAGAAAAATTTTCCTCATTTCTGATTTTATTCAACAAGTACTTATGGAGTACCTGGTATTAGCATAAGAAAATATGTTAAAAAGACTCATGAGAATTTGTAGCTGAAGAAACTATAACTCAAGAAATTTATAATGAGGTAGCAGGTATAAATAACAGTATCTGATAAATAGAGGGCAATTGAATATTTGTTGAGTATATAAACATTCAAGAGATCTGATATGTGCAAGACATTATTTACATATAATTTTACTGAGACAAATGCAACACAAAGAAACTACTTCTAAAATAAATATTAACCCTTTAATCCAGTCAAATATTAGTAATTTATTTGCATTAAAATGACATATACATTTATTGAAAAACTTTTCAATATATTTTCCCCACAAATGTCATCTCTGTAAAAGTATTCTTACTATATCGTATATACAGTAGATAAGAGAAATTTACTTCTGTGTAAGTGCTACCGGTCAGAATGGATTATTAGAAATAATTAAATAAATGCAGGTATGTCAACCAACAACAACAATGTTATAGTCCTTTACACTCAATTAATGGACGTCTTATTACTTTGAATTAAAGCAGTAATTTGATAGTACAAATCTTTTTCCACAAGAAAAAATTTAATTTCCAAAGTAATTTTAAAATTTCTTTATTTTACTCAACTCTGAGGAAATAAAATGTGTTGACCACAGGGTTGGGTTTTGTGGTAATGGTTACTGTTTTGCAATTTCATAAGAATGCTTGATATTTTTTATGTTGATCTTGGTCCACAATGTGGATGTCTAAACACTTGGATTTAATATGTAAGGCTAAGCTCAAAAAGAAAAAAGAGCATTCCAAAAAGAACATGATATTACTAAGTGGGAGATATCTAATCTCTAAATCTTTTCCTCTACACATTCCTACTACTAATGTTTCCATTACTATGAAGTCATTATAACCTTTAACTTCATTGTGTAGATCATGTTCTTTTTTGATCATTCTAAAGTAAAATTAAATCATAAGAAAAGTTATATATGAGGAAATACTTGAAAGTTACTAAAATAGATGCTTGAGTTAATAAAAAAAAAGCCAGTTGAGTCTGAAGCTTACAGCAATTATTATGTGACAATATTTAATGTTTAAAGACATGGCAATTTTTTTTCTTTTGCAGTACTTGGAATTGAACACAGGGGCATTCTACCTCTGAGCTACATCCCCAGTCCTATTTTTATTCTTTATTTGGAAACAGGGTCTCACTAAGTTGCACAGGGCCTCACTAAGTAGCTGAGGTTGGCCGCAAACCTGGATCCTCTGGTCTCAGCCTCCCAAGTACTGGGATTACAAGCGTGTGCCATCACACCAGGCTTAAGACATGGCAATTTTAAATTAAGCACTACTATGCTATTATATTTTCATATTTAACATTAAAATAAAGCCCACCAAGTTCTGTGTGCATGTATGTCACTATCACTATAAATAACATTATGATATGAGACTATAATGTACCAATAAAAGTATAAAAAAACTATTGCTACACAAATGATATGCCAGTAAGATAGATAATATATTTTCTGCCCAAAGCATACCTTTTAAATAGTCATGGCATGTTGACCTGAAACTTTTAAATTATCCACAGCTATAGTGATATATTTAATGATGGGGGCTACAGAAAGAGTTGGCCAAGGGCATACTAGCTGGATGAGTGAGTAAGACATGTCAACTCATTAAACTGCACCCAATTGCTTTGCAATTAATATAAATGAAAACAAAGTACAGAGGTGTTCAGAAACAGTAAAGACTATAATTATATTTTTACTAAGCCATCATTCTGGCTCTTAATTTATCAAACTCATCACTGAATTCCCTGGTGTAATAAAGAATCTAGACAATCAAGTTGCTTTACTTCTATCATTGCATATTTTGATGTATTTGACTGATTTGATTTGAAATTGTAGCTAGAAGTATTCAATTAATTTCTTCCCTTGAAAAATATAGTTGTTTCAGTTTGGAGCCCGTTTTATCAGAAATACAGAAAGCCTATCACTCTTTTATTATAAATATCTAAGCATAATAGTGCTGGTTTCAACATTTTTTCAAGTATCTTTTTTAAAGCCTAGAGCGCAAAACTAGAACACAGTCCCTCCAAATACATGCTAAAATTATCTTTTACTATGGCAGTAACCTTACAAAAGGGAACGGCAGAGTCTAGAAATCACGATAAAGTGACTAACCCCAAAAAATAATGTTCCTATTCTGAAGAAGATTTATTATACAGGAGAGCTTCATATTTGCTTTGCTCTGATATCCTGTATTCCTTTCATAGTAAGGCTATTTTTTAATTTCTGCTGTGATAACCTGAGCAATTTCTCTGACATATACTTACTCTTTACACATCAGATTTCACTACGGAATATGAATCCATTTGAATATCTTTAAAAGTTCATTGCCTTGTATGAAAGCAGAACTGAAACTTGAAAAACATTTTTTCAAGTTTAAAGGTATCTCAATTTTTTATTCAGTAACTCAACAACCATATTCCCACTGAAAGTGAAACAGAAAGAGGATGACTTGGGGGAAAGGAACAATTTTCTTTCTTCCTAAAATATGCCACTGGATGTGGAGCATTGCTACATCTTTTAAATTTTAATAGCAAAACCTACGGACAAAAAATTTGGCCAAAGTTTGGAAAGTCTTAAATTGATTATTCTCACTAGACTAAATCATGAAATTATTTTAATTAAGAGTATCACTTAGGCTTCTGTATTTAACTGTTTTCCTTAGTCAAAGTTGGGCAAAAAGGACACTTTCTGGATCTTCCTAGCATCTGCCATCTATTTAATGTAACATTATTCCACACTACCTGGCCCTTAAACCCAAAATTAAATAAAAAGCACTAAAACAATTGACGATTAACCCCTATTATGGAATACAGTCCAACCTGGGTTGGTCTTCATGCGCTAATATGAATTGAAGCTGAACTGAACCTAGATCATTGACTTCAGGTTGGATTACAGCCTTATTCAAACTTAGGAAAAAAATCTTCCTCCAGACCACAAGTTACCTGGGCTAACAGAACTTACACCTCCAGAGTTGAGCCTGAGCCAGGCATGGTGGTACCCACCTGTAATCCCAGTATTTGGGAGACTTTTGACTCAAGAGAATCACAGGTTTGCAGCTAGCCTCAGTAACTTAGGAGGTTCTCTGGAATTTAATGAGATCCTGTTTCAAAATAAAAATAAAATAAAATAGGGCTGGGGATGTAGCTGAGAAGTAAAATGCTCCTGAGTTTCATCCTCAGTACCACACACACAAAAAAAGAGTTGGGCCTGAATAAAAGGGGGCTTAAGCATTGAAAGTAAAAAGCAAAGAGAAGTTTCCTTTAATAATTTATTTTCCCTATCACTGGAAGAAATTAAGAATTTTGGGAGCATTGATAATAAGTTACATAGCAGCAGTTTATAGCAGCAACTGCTTGGTTGCTGCTAAGGGAAGAAAAACACGAAGAGACCTGTTCCCTCCTTGCAGTTGACCGCATTCCAAGACAGAGCTCTGGGCACATGCCTGGAGTCTGTGCCAGAACTCTTCCATGCTCCATGCAGCTGTGTAGTTTGGAAAAATCTTGCAGGATTGCTGGACTAGTCCCAGAATGTCAACCTCATTTTCAGTTTACTGGCCCTTGTTGCTTTATGTCATGCTGACCTTATTGTTCAACAAAGGTTTGTTTGCTTTCTTATCACTCTCAGAGAAATGGGGAAAGCATTATTTTTAAGCTGGCTGAAAGCTTTAACAGACAAAGCACCTTTAGAGAAATGTGTACTAGGCAACTTAGAAAGCATATTCTGTAACTTTAAAGAAAATGCACAGTCTTATTAACTCTGTAGTGTGACATCAATATTGTGGTCTATATTTTAACATGAGTGAAATATTTAAATAGCATTGTAAATAGTTTTCAGGTCACTGTAGCTTATTTTTACTATCTTTTGAAATTGCTTATTTTTACTATCTTTTGAAATTGCTCTTAATATATCAACTCCAGATATATCCAACTACAAAACATAAATTATTATAAATAAAGCCCTTTTAAATATTTTTATTGTCAAGTATATATAAAGCCTAATATCTCTTTGTCTATGATGTTTACTTACCTATGAGTTTTCATTAGAAACTATTTTAGGCAGCATTGGTTTTAAGCTTTTCCCATTAAAGATAACTTTTGTTATCCTCCTTCCCCAGAAAAACTTATATTTTTAAGGATTTATCCACCAAACTGTGTTACTATTAGGATATAGTGGTTTTTTTTTTAATGTTTTATTATTCAAATCAGAACAATAAGTGCTACTTAACAGCTAATAATTATATTCATACTGAATTTTTATGGAGCCTTAACTTGGTAGACACAATATTTTGTTTTTTTTTTTAGTAATAGCAAAATGACCAATCAACTTCAGTCATAGCTTTCCTAAACTAGGTTCTTAATCAGAGATTTAAAGTCATTATATGTCATATAAAATTAAGTTTTCTTCTTCTAAGGACTTTAAAATTAGTGAGAAAGACCAAAAGATATATGGAGAATTAATGCAAATACATCATGTTCTTGTCAAAACAAAAAGCAGCTTTGCTTGTTTTCCATAGAGTAAAAATACCACCCACAGTTTACTTTAAACAATATATGATTTTCATATGGCAGCCTGTAAAATTCATGACTTTAATCAATAAAGTGTCTCCTTTTGACTTTACTATATGTATTTTATTTTTCTGAGATTTGCATATTCACAAGAATAATCAGAGCAAATAGGTTTTTACTAAAAATCTTTTAAGAAAAAAATTCATTGACATTTTGAAAAACCAGAAAAAACATAAAAAATTCTCTGTTTTTTGTAAGTAGATTTGACTTACAAAAGTTAAATGGAGAGCTCTTCTAAATAGTAATAAATATTTTTCTTTGATTATTGATCAATAGACATGATAAGGATGATTTTAAAAACCTGTATAGCTTATCATGATAACAACATGCTGAACTTTAGAAAACTTATCACTCACTACCCAGACATAAAAGGTAAATATGTTGAGAGACTTGCTTGTTGCTTTTTAAGAAAAGTCTCCATTTTCTAATTTGAGGCTAAATGGTTTAGACAAAATATCTCTAATGTATAACTTCTGCTTAGCTATCAACTGTCTTAAGATCTTAACACTTTTGCTTTTAAAATGAAAAAGAGAAATTATCCCTTCCAACTTTTGAAAATAGAATCAAAGTATTACTTTCAACTCTGAAACTCCAATCTTTTTCTAAAGAATTTACATCAATATAAGATATCTGTTAACATAAGAAAAATGTGCCCTAAAACACACAAACAAAATAATGTGTTTTGGGTAAAATTGAAAAGAATTTCTGTAGGCATAGTTTTATTCTTCATCAACTAGCTGTGAAGCATTTGCTGTGTCTGTTCCAGACACCCTACCAGGTTGTGGTGATGACTATGGCAATAGAGATAGGTGAACAGTTATAATAATGTCCTGTGAGTGCTATGATGGGAGATTACAGGGAACTATTTGAGCACCCAAAGAGGCACTCAGCTTAAATTTAAGAGTAGGCAAAGGCATCCTGGGAAAAAATCAAACCCACCAGAGTCGGAGTGGGGGTACCTGATGATGCAACTGAAGAAGAAACCAAGGTCCAGATCATCAGTGGCCCTGGACACCATATTAATAGGGATGGAATTGTAAGCAAGAAAGCAGCATAATTTATACAAATATATTAGAAAATTCTTCCTTCCTACAATATGGAGAATAGGGTGGGAGATGGCCAATGGTGGAGGCAGTGAGAATAGTTTTGAGAAAGTTACAATATTTCAGTGAAAATGATAGTCATAAACATACAGAGCTGGAGGTGATCTTGACCTCCTTTCTAATTTTCCAGAATGGTTTTTATAAAAAAAAAAAACAAACACAAAACTTAGAACTGACAGAATGATGAAAGTAGATGAAGCACACCATATAAGTTGCCAAACACATGACCAGATGTCTAATTACTCTGCTTGTGTTGAAATGGCATATTTTTCATCAAGAAAGAAAACAAAAACTGAGGGACTTAAGTTTACCAAGTTCCAGAATCCTATCTATCCAATCAAACCATCTCTACCCCTCCACCAACATCCCCACCTTTGCATGTGGCTCCAACCTCAAAATCCAAGGCTATGCACAGCTAGTTTACGTAAGACTAGAACAGCTCCAGGTTCAGCATTTGAGAAAGAGAAACTGAGTTGAACTTATAGAAAATAAGCACATCCTTTGTGTGAATCCTTCTTGGGATACCATCATGCAGTAGAATTACAAATGAGGTGTATAAAAAAAAAAAAAGCCTTAATTTCTCATAGAGGATCTTGACTTCATGGAGCCTCCAGGGTGTGGGGAACTGAGAAGAGGGAGCTGGCGAGTGATGAGTTGGGGGTAAACTCAGCGGTTAAGAATCTGTCCGCCCCTTAGTTTAAGGAGCCTCCTGTTTGCTTACCTCATTCAATTTCCATAAAGGACTAGTCTTCCTTTTTGTCTGGTTAACTTCTATTAACCAGACAGCAGCTAGGAAAGGAGGAAGCATACTGCATGAACACAGTGGCAGTGAGAAGGAGAGATTCTTTCTCCTGGTCTCATTGGCCACTCCAGTCACTTGCATGCCCATCATAAACCCAGTGCTGTCATCTCGTACATATATCTAAGGCTTGTGAATTCACCTGTTCTTGCCACTCTGGTACCGCAAGGTACCAGAACTTTGCTGACTTGGTACTTTCCATTCCTCGCTGGCTCAGTAGAGTCCTCTTAGATGAGCTGGTTTCCCCAATCTGTTCTCTGCTATGGAGTCACCGCTTCCTACAGGAGAGCTACTAAGCCCCCTGCACAGGTGGCACCATGCAGAATCTAAGTTATGTGCAGTCTTTGCAGCCACATGAAAGCCTCAGATTTCTTATATTCCCCCTTACTTATCTAGATATTCTATTGCTCATTCCCCTTCATTCAAGATTCAGTTTCAGAATGTGGGATTCTGACCTCCTTATCCTATTTCTTTCTTCTTGATCACAGTAGCCTCTCACTGCCTCTTTCTGTTAGTTGGAGACTTCTTCCTGGTCTTAGACTGAATTCTTGTTATCTAGTCCCAGTAGTGTCCTATGATTAAGTCCACCTCTTGAGGATACCCTTACACTTAGAACATTCTCTCTCAGAAAGCTCTACTCCCCAGACTTCTCTTGTTGTGATTTTCAAACACCAACTGAGGAAGACAGAAGCTAAACATTGATTTCCTTTAAATACTTCTACTACCACAAACCTAATTCTCCTTGGAACTGCCTCACAGTCTTCCCGCACTGGCTCCTGACAGATGCAAAACCACAAAAACTGTGTGATGTTATCATCACATAAGAAATGTGAGGCTTTTCTGTGACTGTAAAGTCTGCAGCTTCTTACAGAAGCCTAGATTTTGTGTGGTGCCACATACTTGTTTTCAATGTAATGTTTTATACTCCTCTTAAAATAGTTTGACGGCTTCAAACCCAGATTTTCACATTTCATGCTGAAGTTGATGAAATATTCAAAGCCATGCACTCTGTTGCTTGTTAGTAAAACTAGTGTTATAGTTGGCAGGAGATGCAGGGAATCAACATTTCTCTCTCATGGCCCACGCCCTTTTTGGTTATCTTTGTTCCTACTCTGTTTTGAGTAAAGAGTTGGCCACTAAGTACATTCACCGCCCTTAGACTTTGAAAAGTAGTTAGCCTCATAATCTTCTTGAGTCTAATTCCACACACTCAGTGTCTCATTTCTGAGTGGGAAAGATAATATTTGAAAATATGTTGGATATGGAGGATTTTGCCAAGAAAGTGAAACCCTTCTTCCATCTATGTATGCCTGACATTGGTTCCCTGTAGATGATCAAGTGACAAATGCAAAGCTGTAAAAATTAGGTGATAGTGGGTTCTTAACATCATCATCATATATTTATTTTTTTATCTAATGTTAAAAATTCCATCTTCATTTTTGTTTTGTTTGTTTGTTTTTTGTGGTACAGGAGATTGAATCCAGGGGCATTCTACCCCTGAGCTACAACTCCAGCCCTATTTTATTTTTTATTTTGAAACAGGGTCCCACTGAGTTGCTGAGGGCCTCACTAAGGTGCTGAGGCTAGCCTTGAACATGCAATTCTCCTTTCTGCCTCCCAGGTACTGGGATTTCAGTCATGCACCACCACACCTGGCTTCTTTTTTCAGAGGAAATAGTTTGTGATTCACATGAGAAAACTGAGTCTGCTCAGCTTGACAGGTGTCTTAAATTAGCTGGTGATTTGATACGAATCATTTTCACATGTTTCTTAAAAACAATTTTGGGAATTTAAATAATTCTTGTTATAGTATATGATAATAAAGAATAAGCTAGTTTCTGTCTCTGATAATGAATTAGACTCCCCAAACCTAAGTGCAATTACATGCAAGATGCACATGAGCCGCGTGTGGTAGCACACGCTTGTAATCCCAGCATTGGGAGGCTGAGACTGGAGGATCTGGGTTCTCGGTCAGCCTCAGCTACCTAGTGAGGCACTCTGCAACTTAGTGAGACCCTGTTTCAAAATAAAAAGTAGGGCTGAGGGTATATCTCAGAGGTAGAATGCCCCTGGGTTCAATCCCCAGTACTGAAAAAAAAATAAAAGATGCATATGAATTATTAGTACATTAATCTTTACTGCTTTAAATTTATAATCAACATTTCAGTTTGTACCATACTGTATGTGACATAAGATAGAATAAAATATGGGTGATTTGGCACTACATATCTTTGTGTATGCATTTAATAGAGCAAGGAGTGATTCTAGTGATTATAACTAGTTGTTTAATAAAACATTGAGTGACTCTAATGATTAAATCCAACTAATTGTTTAATGACAAAATATAATCAACTCATATCTAGTAAGATATAATAATGCACTGTTTTGGTTACATTAAGAAGTTTGATATTTATTCTATATACATTAATTTTATATAAAATTTGGTGCATTTAACATTAAAGACAAAGAATAAAGCCTAATTATTAATAAAAGTCAGTATTTCAGACCATCATTGGATATTGGAATATAATTTAGTATTGTACTGAAAATATACAAGTATACTTTTTTAGTAAATCAGTGTCTAGGGAGTATAAGGAACCATGTTGGGTCTCTGAAGACAAAAGAAAAAGTAGGACAGATTTCTTTCTCTAAGTTTTAGTTGATAAGATGCCAGATATTACTAATTGTTTGAAATGTATATATACTTGTTTCCTATTCAATCAACTAGATTGGGAGTAGTTGAGAGAAACCAGACAATGTTAGTGGATCATTTAGACAGGAAAATGTTCCCATAACAGAAAAAAATTATTTCCTTTATTTCTGGTTTTAGTATGTTTTTCATTTTCAAATTAAACATGCCAGATTTACAAATTTAAATAATTTTGTGAAATTTCATATCTACTTATAAAACAATATGCTATTTTTTTAATAAATACTTGATTTTAACCATCAGTGAAGTATTTCTACTTTACAGTTAACCATTCAATGAATAAAGAGAAAATGTGATATCTATGGATGTAAATGCCTATGAGACTACTTGCTGGTATCACTCTACCCAGCTAGAGTGTGTAGCTCTTTATGCACTACTAATGTATGCATACCTAAGTTCTAAATATCTGCTTTTGAAAACATATTTTATTTAAATGATAGGATATTTGCCTGATCAGATGAGGGTAAATCTTATGTTATAAATGATCTAATTGAAATGAATAGAGTTAGAGTACTTATAAAATACAGAGACCTGTGCTGTGTGTGTGTGTGTGTGTGTTTGTGTCTATGTGTGTGTGAGCATTTGGAATTCATAACAGTACTCTATGAAAAAGTACACTGTTTTCAAGCTAAGTTATATTAGTCACCCACCATTGTGCTGTGACATAAGCAAACAGCACAGTGCACAAGAGTGTATAGACTCTCCACATGATTCCAGCACGCCCCACTTGCTAATTGCATGACTTGCAAATGACTTCATCTCTCTGCCTTAGTTTTCTTATCATTAAACTGTGTTTTATAAACATCTAATTAGTATAAGTAAGGTACTTAGAGCAGTGCCTGGCATCACAAGCACTATCTTGGTGTATTGTTCAACTTACATGATTTTTTCTCCTTAGTAAGTAAATGAGTAGGTTTACACAAGATATTTAAAATTTATCTTACATAAGTTTAGGAAAAATAAGTTTTAATATTTTAGGTCATGAGAAATTCAATAACATCAAAATTTACTCATCAAAGTAAAATTTTTCAGCAAAGGAGATTGAAGAGGGGCTGTTACAAGTAAAAAAAAAAATAGACGTAATTCAACAAAACCATCAATCTGAGTAACTATAGTTATTTTACTATTCCTGTGTCTGAAACAGTTACTACATATAGCAGACTGGACTAACCAGATCTATCTCATTTCAGATATCTAGTCCCACACACACACTAAATAATTTTAAAGAGATATGTAGAAAGAGGAAGAAAATAAGTTTTTAATTTATTAGATATACTTAATAAAACTATAATAATGAAAAAGCTGTAAAATAGTTAAGATTAAATTATAAATCCAGAGTTTTATTTTGTTGGCACTAAAAGACATCAATATTATTTATATCTTGAAGATTACTATGGAAACCACAAAGAAGGGACTTATATTTTGAGAAATACTATTTTGTGTAATTCTTTTCTGACACATAATAAACATCATGGAAGTCTGATAATAATTCTCTTTTTTCCAAATAAAACTTGAGTCAGATATGTCAGTGAAATATGTTCAAAGCATAATGAAATAAAATCCAACATTAGCCATTTTAAACCACTACATCATAATGTGGTTAAAAATTTTCTTGATTTGCCTAGTATATTTTATTTCCTTCTCATGGCAGAAATCAACTGTAATTTATTTTCATAGGTATTTTCACATTTTATGGTCTCTAAAACCAGGATTCATCTTATAATTCATGTTATCTTGAATGTTACTGGCCAAGTGTAAGTCATACACAGTTCAGTAAAATCCTTTCCTTGTTACCTCTTGGTAAGATCAAGATATATTGCTAGCATTCCAGTATATTACATTCAATGAAATATAGTGTGTATGTTGAGTTTCCATTAATAGAATTTCATCCTTTCTAATTCTTTACCCTATGTTGATATACATTCTTACTTATGATAGACGAGTTACAACATTTAGTTTGGTTGAATTTTGAAGTTTTGGTGCAAGTGTGTTGATTTGGAAAAAAAAAATAAAAGGCAAGAGTAACCTGGTTGATAGCAGGTTAAGGCGCATAGGTAAGAATGGAGGTAACTAATGGACCCAGCACATACATAGTTGCAAACCACTAACAGAGATAGCCTATGGGTCAGTTTGAGACACTAGTTAACAGCACACAAATATATACCTGTAGTAAAATGAAGAGCAGTATCCCATTCAGAGTTCCCAAGGATAGATGTGTCACTACTCTGAAATGCATTGTGTTTTTAGTAATCTGACTTAAATTCCCTGAGCCTCAGTGTCTCCACCTAACAACAAGCACAGATGATATTTCAACAAATGGCTTTGCATTTACATGAAACAGTGCCAGCATAATTACAGTATAATAAATTTTAAAACCTTGACTCACCAAATATATATATATATATACCACTGATATATCCTCCCAGAGCTATAGAAGTTTAATAACCAAAACACAGAAAGCATAATTACTGATAAAGCTATCTATCTATTGAAAATCTCCCTTCCAAAAACCTATACACACAAAAAAAAATTACAGTGCTGATCTGGCAAAGAAGCCATGTACATGGGAGAAGTCTATGTTGATGCCTATCTAGATGATGGAATTTCAAGTCCCCTGTGGACCTCACATCTATCACTCTCCTCTGTAGTTAGAGAGGTTGTCATGTGTGTAGACCAATGAGGAGCTGCATTTTGGAATATGTGATGCTTCTAGGAAAAACTGGCTGCTTGCACATCCCTATGAAATTTTATATTTTCTGCCTTTCAAATAGACTTGTGTTCACAACTGTTATTTAGCACGCCTTCAGGTTTTAGTGAATTTTATGACAAAAATATTTTATATTTAATATCCATGTAGTTGCTTCCTGTACAATAAATACGCATTTGTAGCATGTAATATGCCTAAATAGAGGTCATCCAGAAATAGGAATTAATTATTGTTTGTCCCGAAATTATCTGGATTCGCTAGCTAAACTGGGCTGAATACATCAGATTCCTGTCTGATGGTTTATTCTACTTTTGCTATAGAGCTACAAACTATGTTTCTTTCAGCAATGAAGAAAATGCTGAATTTACATTCAGAAGCTAGTTACAGTTAACATCATTTTTATATATTTTTAAAGTTTGTGCATCAAACTATGTTATGTATATCTGTACAGCTATGTCATTAACATGTTGTTACCCAAGTTATTTCTGAAGGAGGGCTTACTTTGAAATTATTCGGGAAATATAAGTATCTGTTATTAACCCTGCATGTATGCATGCATGAACACAGACAATTGAGAGAAAGATAAAGTCAAGTCTCTTACAAAAGAGAGCGAAAATCACCATGTAGGCTAAAATACAGGAAAAAGTTTGGAGGCTTGAATGAGAAAATGTGAGTTATCAAGCTGTGTTCTGATATATCCTTTTGAGCTAGTGTGAGCTACCTATATGCAAAATTTTACAAATTATAGTACTATTCTACTCAAATTAAGCCATCTTGTTAAGCTCTATGCCTTATCCTTCTCTGGACAAGAAATATTCAATAAAACTTTTAGTAGATTTTTATTTAATATTATTCTATACAGTTTTAGCAGTTGTACTTGCTTAACCTCAAGCAATTTGAACCTGAATGTTTCCATTTAATTGTTGGAAAATCATAAAAATATCCATTTCCTTTCTATTTCCTATACATCCATCAACAATCTGAAGTAATTTATGATAATAACAAAAACTTCCTCAAATAATTTTACCTTAATTTTATGTATTCCATTATAAAATTGGATAGCAATAGTATATAATACTAACATCTTAAAATATTGATATTTGTTTGTGACACTTCAAAACCTAATGTAGTTTTCATTTTTTCTCTATTCTGTTTTCAGTAAATATGAATGATTTTTAAAAAATCAATTTTTGTTTGATATGCAAAAACAATCATTTTTGTCTTTCCATTTCCTCTCTACCGATCCCCATTAATAAAACCTTGGTTCTGAAAAACAAATATCTTCTATTATATTTTTCCTTTAATTGAATTTGACATTGTGATTCAAAATGTTAATTTGTACCTTAATTATCCCAACTATATTCAGAAAAGCACATCTTTTTATCTCTTAAAATAATAAGCAAATAGCTTCACACTGTACCCTAAGGATAAACTGTTCAAACAAAAAGACGGATGTTTTATTGATTAAACCCTAATTAATTGTGAAATAATTTCAATTGAATATTTTAATAGTGTGCATGCTAAATGTAAAAAGTGTAATTTATCTTAAAATAATGTTCAAAATATGTATTTCAAGTTAATGAAGTCCTCCATGTTGATTTGAAAGTCATTTTGTATCAATCTGTTTGAATCCAAACATTTCTCTATGTGGATATTTAAGTGGCAGGAGAAGAACATGTACTGCCAAAGGATGTACAAATCAATCCATCTTGTATAACTAGCAACCATGTCACTCAGAACATTCCTGTTAAAATGCACTGCTAGCTGTATTTTATTCACCTATGTCTATCAAAGTCATTGTCATTGTCACGACATCCAAGTGCCACAGTCTAGTATCTAAATTGACCCCTTACCCAAATATATGTTGCATTTGCAATATCTTATTGCTGACAAATATTATGCTTCTTGCTCTGTGTGGTTTTTGATCTCTCAGTATACTGTTTAAGGTGATTTAAAATAGAAATATGGGCCAGGCACGGTGGCACACACCTGTAATCTCAGTACATGAGGGGCTGAAACAGGAGGGTCACAACAGGTTCAAGGACAGCCTCAGCAATGTAGCGCGACTCTCAGCAACCTAACAACACCCTGTTTGGAAATAAAAAATAAGAATGGCTGGGGGTGTAGCTTGGAGGTAGAATGCTCCTGGGTTCAATCCTCAGTACCCCCCAAATAAGCGAATAAATAAAAGTAAAATATGGTCAGAGAGTCAGGATATCAGAGTTACACAGGTCTCTTAAAACTGTCTGCTCCATGGATTGTTGGTCCAAGGACTGGCTTTGAGGCGGTTGGAATCACATCACAGTCCTGCATAACTGTAGTGTGTACATATTTTCCATCACCCTCACAAACTTCTCAGAGGGCTTAGCAATGAAATAATTGTTAAGGAACAAATCAGGGCCACCATCTTATGTTACAAATGTAGCACTTGAATTGCAGGTCCAAGGCTAGCCTCAACAACTTAGCGAGGCCCTCAGCAACTCAGTAAGACCCTGTTTTAAACTAAAAAGTAAAATGGGCTGAGAGTAAAGCTCAGAGATAGAACACCCCTGGGTTCAATCCCCATTACCACCTCCCCTACACACACACACATACACATGTAGCACCTGAGACTGAAAAAAGTCTATGACTTATCTAAGATCATGGAGGGTATGAATGGGAGAGTTGGAGCCAGGTACAGCCACAAGACAACTCCCACTGCAGGTGCTATTCTTGGTGCTGTGTCTCCAGGTCTCCCACAACTTATCTGACTTAACTAAATATCAGAGGTTCCATGACCCCTTCCTCAGGTGTAATCGTTCACTAGAATAGCTCACAGAACTCAAGGAAACACTTACTTTTGTTTACCAGCTTATTATATAAGAAAGGACATGAATAAACATACAGATGAAGAGGTACGTAGGGTGAGGTTCAGCAGAGTCCCACATGCAGGAGTTTCTTTCTCCACTGAGCTAAGTTCTGCTAGCCTCCAGAATGTGAATTCTTTTCACCAACCCAGACACTCTAAAACCTGTCCTTCGGGGATTTTGATGGAGACGTAATTATGTAAACATGATCTGGTTATAAACTCAACTCGAGCTCCTGTCTGCAACCCTCAAGCCCCAAGGACAACAGGTGAGGCTGAAAGTTCTAATCATGGTTTGGTCCTTGGAATGACCAGCTCTTATCCAGGAGCCTACCAAAAATCACCCCCTTAAAACCAACTATGTTATTATCACCTAAAGAATTCCAAAGATTTTGGAGCTTTGTATCAAGAAGCTGAGTCAAAGACCAACTATTAGAATAAAAGATGCTCCCAGGACCCCTATTGTCTAGGAAATTACAAAGGTTTTAGGAGCTGTATGTCAGGAGCTGGGGACAGAAAAAAAAATATGTATATGCATGCAAACATATGTACATACATATATA
The DNA here is from genome assembly GCA_004027655.1 of Graphiurus murinus. NCBI lineage: Eukaryota > Metazoa > Chordata > Mammalia > Rodentia > Gliridae > Graphiurus > Graphiurus murinus. The sequence continues at coordinate 24,905 of PVLC010022489.1, forward strand.
CATATAAATACATATGTCTTTCTGTATGTATATTTCTTATTATTTTACAAGGCTGACCACCTCAGAATGTTATTGATCTGGTAATGCTCCCAACATAAGTAGATTATCAATTGACACAGAGGCTGGGAAATTGTGGGTTTTCCTTTATGTGTTCCACATAAGCCAAAATAGTGAATTTGACCTCCCGTTTCAGTTAGTACTGAAATATTATTACACTACAGCCATAATGTATTATGCATTTAAGAAAAATTAAAGTGAGTTTATCATATTTGTGCAGATGAATATTTTTAAACACAATTGTGTGACCTTCTAACTTCTTATTCTTTGGAATTAGGCTAACACACACACACACACACACACACACACACATATACACACACACCAGAATAAAGTTCAGTAAAGAATTTATCAATTCTAGAACTTTATTTCTTATTTATGTCTCATTACTACTATATATAAAACTGAGTGGAGTGATTCCACACAGAGAATAAATAGAAGATATTTGTAATATGCATTTTGTTTTTAAATACTTCAAAGCATGACTTTAGTAGGCCTAGAAGAAGGATTCAACTATATTGTCTTCTAACAATGACCATTATCGAAGCAACAGAATTGGGTTATCAGCCAAGTGTTTGATCCAGTAATCTTCAAAACAATTCAGATTCAAAGAATGAAGACTTACAGTGGCTGAACATGATAGGGAAAGTGAGACAGGGAATGTTTTTTCAGACTAAATAGGGACTTAAAAATAATGACAAAAAGGAATGTTCCTCAGTGTTCCCTGGGACATTAACCACCATGCACAAAGGGCCTATGACGTGCCATTTAAGAACCTGAGAGTTAATCAAAGTGTAAGTTAAAGCACACATTCAGTTAAATCATGGTCTTATGAGATCAAGAATATTATACACAGCAGAAGAATTCAAGGAAATTTAAGCCATAATATAAATACAGCTTAAATCATAGGCTTCAATTCTAGTGTTGGAGTTCAGAGAAGAGAGAGACTCATATCAACCAAAGGAACCCAGTCTGGAACTGACAGAGGCTGGGGTTGGGTAGGTTGACCGAAGGGAAAATAGCAAGTCTAAGTCACAGCATGGAACTGTTCATAGTTGCAACTCAAGTCTTTGGAAAATAAAGGCAATGAAGAAGCCAATCAAAATGGAAACAGTGCTCAAGTGTCTAGTTGTGCACTTTATATTTAAAAAACATGGTGAGCCAGGTGTGGTGGCTCATGACTACAATCTCAGTACTTGGGAGGCTGAGACAGGAGGATCACAGGTTCGAGGCTGTTGAGGACAGCCTCAGCAACATAGCAAGATTATCTGTAACCTAGAGAGACCCTGTTTCAAAACAAACTATAAAATAGGGATGGGGGTGTAGCTTGGAAGTAGAATGTCCCTGATTTCAATCCCTAGTACCAAAATAAATAAATAAATAATAAATAAATAAATGGTGAAGTTAATTCAGTAAGAAAGAAGGGAGATAAGCCAGTTATGGTGGTGTATGTTTGTCATTCCAGTACTTAGGAGGCTGAGAAAGGAGGATTGCAGGTTTCTGGCCAGCTTTAGCAACTTAGGCCCTCTACAACTTAGACCCTGTTGCAAAATAAAAAAATAAAGCAGAGCTAGGGATATAGCTCAGAGTTCGAATGTCCCTGAGTTCAATCCTCAGTACTACAAAGAAGAAGAAGAAGAAGAAGAAGAAGAAGAAGAAGAAGAAGAAGAAGAGGAGGAGGAGGAGGAGGAGGAGGA
>PVLC010022490.1:7879-26769 GCA_004027655.1 Graphiurus murinus
GGGATTGAACTCAGAGGTGTTCTACCTTCGAGCTACACCCCAAGCCCTATTTTTTACTCTTTCATTTTGAAACCGGGTCTCACTAAGTTGCGGAGTGCCTCACTAGGTAGCTGAGGCTGGCCGCGAACCCGGATCCTCCGGTCTCAGCCTCCCGAATGCTGGGATTACAAGCGTGCGCCACCACGCCCAGTTCACAATGATATTTTCTAAGAAAAAAACTCACTTTTACATTTTAGAGTAGACATTGTTGGAATTTTTAAAGTATTCTTTAATTATATTTTCTTGGAATAGTTGGAACCCCAAAATAAAATATGGCCTATGGTGTGTAATCCATTTAGTAATTATATACTTAACTTTATTTGTCTGTAAAGAAGTCTTTCTGACTAAAGTCGGTTCTAAGATAAACTTCAATTTCTCTGTTAATCTTTCTGCTATCCCTACCATGTATGCCTTTTTGGTAGAAACTAGTAAAATTTTTGTGTTGATCATTAAGAAAAAAAAGTGATGTTACAAAACAAGAAGAGATTTGTGTCTTGAAAAATAGCCACAAGATAAAGAAAAATAATTATTCTCCCTTAGCTGTCAACTTGACACCAACCAGCTAGGGAAAGCTTGTGAATCATGGTGATTCTTGATAGATCTAGTATCTCTGGGAGCAATGATATTGAAGTCTTATTATTTTCCTAAAAGAGAATTAGGTAGTTCATTTCAGGGTTTTTAGTGACTGGAAATATATTTTCACATTTACCAAATATGAAGAGAATATTAAAGTTTTTAAGGCACCACAATGTATATAGTAGAACATTTTAATTAAAACAGGCCCTTAAATACCCTCATTTTAATTTGATGATTCAATACAGAGAGATTTGGTGATGTTCTTAAGTCCATTTCTATTTTACAGATAAAGTCTCAGCAAGCTTAAGTTACTTGTTACAAACAACCTTTTTTGTAATAAAGAGTCTGAATTTTTGGATGTTATCCTTATCTGATTCCAGCTAGAATGTTGGACATCAGCTGTCTGACATCTGCCTCAGGGTTCTTCAAAATAGTATATTTGGAGAGCATAATGAATGCCATTATGTTGATTTTTCTAGAATTTATCAATTTTTATCTTGGGAGGTTTATTAATTTAATATTAGTATAATTAATTATCTTGAAGTTTAATTTTGAATGTTTACACCTCTATTTCCTCAGAGAACTTTAATATTCTCAAAGCAAATGTCATCTTTTGGCATGTCATTTATCATCATTATTGGAAACATTTACATTTTTTAAATCACAAGCTAAGATTAATCTAGAATTTACTTTGCTTTCTAATAAAATGAAAACCACATTTAGACTTAGTTGTATAATTCTCTCAAAAAATATCAAAATATGTTAATTGTGATTTTTCTCATTATTGTTGAACATACATAAAAATTGAAAGTAAAGCTCAAACATAATTTTCTTTGGTAAAAATTTTAGTTTACTTGCATAAAATTTTATTTTGAGGGCATCATTAGCTTTTCATTTATGCCGTTATTTTATTTTTCATTTAAGAGTTTAAATCTTTTTTGGAGATAATGTAAAAGGTGACTCCTTTAAGATCAACTGCAGTTTATGAGACCTGTTTAAATTACAACCATTATAGAGAAGGTGAGCTGACAGAGTAGATGACACTCCATCTGAAACCAGTTTTGAAAAGGAAACTCTCTGGAATGTCTGAGGTTATCTGTATTATTTGCAAAAAATACAGGTCTAAGGGAAACCCTAGTAATTTATTTGTCTTTTAGACATGAGAGAGGACAAATCTAATAACCTGTTCTATATTGCTAAAGAATAGGGAAGGATGATGTAAAAGTAGGCTAAGAAGATTCTGACTAAATCCCTCTGTAAAAACTGGAAGAGTTGCCGGGCGTGGTGGCGCACGCTTGTAATCCCAGCACTTGGGAGGCTGAGACCAGAGGATCCGGGTTCGAGGCCAGCCTCAGCTACCTAGTGAGGCACTCCGCAACTTAGTGAGACTCGGTTTCAAAATAAAGAATAAAACTGGAAGAGGCAGAAATCCTATCCAGTATCTGATATTTCTCAAAGTATAGACATAGTACATATGCATCAACATCACAAGGCTCCTTGTTACAAAGGTCTGCTTGAGCCCTAGCTCAGACCTGGTATTGGATCCTAGCTAAGGAAATAAGATAAACACACACACACACACACACACACACACACACACACACACACACACGTATTATAGGAGAAATTAGAAGAATTTATCATCTAATTCAGATACTTTATTTTACAAATGATGAAACTGAGGCCAACAGAGGCTAAATCCATCCAAGGTTATTATTTACACCCTTCAAATCCAGAATTTGTGACTTCCCACATCTTAATTAGACATCACCACCCAAATTTTCTCATACTAACTCTTTTTTTTTTTTAAATTTTTTCATTACTGGGGAAACCTAGGAGCATTCTACCTCCAAGCTACACCCCCATCCCTATTTCTTATTCTGTATTTGAAACAGGGTCTCACTAAGTTGCAGAGGGCCTCACTAAGTAGCTGAGGCTGGCCGCGAACCTGGATCCTCCTATCTCAGCCTCCCAAATGCTGGGATTACAAGTGTGTGCCACCACGCCCGGCTCATCATACTAACTCTTTATAGATACATCCTCCTCCCACCTGTAGCCACTAACAGCCTTTGGACTGTTGCCAGCATTATAGTTTTGTTATTTTGAGAATATCATATAAATGATATCATACTGCAGGTATTAGGGATAGAGTTTTTTCTGTGAACATTGCTTTTGAGATTCAAACCAGTTATATGTATCAATACTTCACTATTGATCCTTAATAATACTGAGTATTAGTCTATTGCAAGAATATGCCACAATTTATTTATCTATTTACCTGATAAAGAGCACTTATGTGGTTCTTTGCAGTTATTAAGTATGAATAAAACTGCTGAAAGATTCACATATGAATCTTTGGATGCTTTCATTTCTCTTGGATAAATATCTAAGAGTGGGATTGCTTGGGCATGTTTTAAGTATATATTTAATTTTATAAGAAACTTCCAAACTATTTTGCAGAGTACTGTACTATTTTGCATACTCATCAGCAAAGTGTTAGAGTTCCAATTGTTACATCTTTTCCAGCACGATATTATCACCATTTTTATATTAATTATTGTATATGTGTGTGGTAGTGTTATATTGTGGTACTAATTTGCATATCACTATTGGCTAATGATGTTGTGAACTTTTTCATCTTTATTTGCCATCCATATATTCTGTGAACTATCTGTTTAATTATTGTGCCCATTTTTAAATTGAATTGTAGGTTTTCTTAATGTAGAGACTTGGGAGTTCTTTCTATAGTCTGGAAAAAAAGTCCTTTGTCAGACTTGTGACATGCAAATGAAATTTTTTTTTAAACTTTGGTGATGTTTAACATTTCTAAATCTCCTTATGTTTCTATATATTTTAGTATTTTAATGAGATGGGAAAACGAATATTGAAAATGTGCTGTCTGATCCTTGTATTTGTATGACTCTTGTTTTGATCTTTATTTTTTCAATTATTTTTTCAAGCTAATAGATTTGTTTTATTTCAGTAATGATTAAGGGCATCCTAATTTATGTCTGTCAAAATAATACTGATCTATTTCAGACATACTAATACAGCAGTCATACAATTAATAGGGATAGGACAGGAGCCAAATAAACTAGAAACACCTGTAAATCAAGGGTAAAATTTCTCCAATTATTCTGAAGGGAAAAATACATAACCAGTTAAAAGTTGCAAAGCTTTGTTAAAAAAAAAAAAAAAAAAAAAAAAAGAACGTGTGTGCAAGGAATAGGCTTAGACCCTCAAAAACCTGGTAGAAATCTCAATTGTTTTGACCTTTAATCTTAGCTATTCATTATGTGATTTTTTCATTGTCTTTTGGACCTTTAAAATTCTCTTGACTCTTATCAATTTCTAAGTTTGGTAAATTGTTTTGTTTGACTTTCTTTCACATCTATTCATCACAGTTTTATATTAGTTGCAGCGTTATCCTAAAGCAAGCCTTTGTCTCCCCATGCTAACCTGTCTACTAGCACTGACTTGCCTGACTCTCATATAGTATGCATTCCTGAAATAACATTTGTATTATTTTAGCCTCTACTCAAAAAACTTATCAATTTATCAGTGCCTGTAAGATGACATTCAAACTTGGAAACCGATTATTCAAGTCCTTCCAGATTCCAAAGCTTATCTTGCTCATCTCCACTATGTTTGTCTTGCTTATCTCCCCTATCCCTTTGTGTGATTGTCACATGAAGAAGGGTGTGGTGGTGGATGCCTGTAATCCCAGCTACTCAGGAGGCTGAGGCAGGAGGATCAGGGCAACTTAGTGAGACCCTGTTTCGAATAAATAAATAAATAAATAAATAAATAAATAAATAAACAAACAAATAAATAATAAATAGGTCTGGAGATGTAGCCTAGTGGTAAAGTATTCCTAGGTTTTAAAAACTATTACCAAGCCGGGCGTGGTGGCGCACGCTTGTAATCCCAGCATTCGGGAGGCTGAGACCAGAGGATCTGGGTTCGCGGCCAGCCTCAGCTACCTAGTGAGGCACTCCGCAACTTAGTGAGACTCGGTTTCAAAATAAAGAGTAAAAAATAGGGCTGGGGGTGTAGCTCAAAGGTAGAACGCCTCTGAGTTCAATCCCCAGTACCGCAAAAAAAAAAAAAAAAAAAAAAACTATTACCATAACAAATAAAAGAATAAACAAAAACACAACAAAAATAGTCACATACACCATTGCTAGGAATGGACATAAAAAAAATGGTTCCTAAAGCCAGGTGTGGTGGCGCACACTTGTGATCCCAGCATTTGGGAGGCTGAGACCAGAGAATCCGGGTTCGCGGCCAGCCTCAGCTACCTAGTGAGGCACTCCGCAACTTAGTGAGACCATGTTTCAAAATAAAAATAGAAAATAGGGCTGGGGGTATAGCTCGGAGGTAGAATGCCCCTGACTTCAATCCCCATTACCAAAAAAAAAAAAAAAGTGGTTCCTATCTTGGGAGATGTACAATCTAGTTTGTGAAGCATACTAGCTGTTTATATACCACTAAAAGTCAGTCACCGGGCTATGCATATTCTGGACACTTTCTTATGTTAGACTAGAAATATGACCCTGCTTTTTTTTTTTTTTTTTTTCCGGTACTGGGGATTGAACTCAGGGGCATTCTACCTCCGAGCTATACCCCCAGCCCTGTTTTTTATTCTTTATTTTGAAACTGAGTCTCACTAAGTTGCGGAGGGCCTCACTAGGCAGCTGAGGCTGGCTGCAAACCCGGATCCTCCGGTCTCAGCCTCCCTAATGCTGGGATTGCAAGCATGCGCCACCACGCCCGGCTTGACCCTGCTTTTTAACAATATCATTTACTTTTGACTGTTTTGTACTATATAAAAAGGGAGTCAAACAAATTCATGTTACACAAAATTTCTCAATTTTTTTTTACAACTGACATTTTAATCAAGATAAGGTATTAGAATTTTACAGCATGAAATAATTCTCTGTGGTCTCTAATAAGCATTTTTAATGAACAATATGTTCCTGAGACTTATTCATCTTGTTGCATAAAGTTGTTGATTATTCATTCGCATTGTCGTATAGTTTCTATTGTGTGCTCACTTTATCCATTCTGTTCTTGATTTGGGCAAATGCATTTGGCAGTTTTGACTTTTGTGCTACCATGAATTATATTGCCATGAACATTTTAGTGCATATCATTTGGTGAACATGGGTAGTTTTTTCTACCAATGGGTCTGCAAAGTCTTAGAAGTACAACATCTAAGCTATGAATTAATAATGATGTTGAGCTTTAGAGATGACTACCAGTTTTCCAAAGTACTTGTCTTTGTTTACATTTCGAAAGAGATTAAATGTGACTTCTTCTAGGAATCTGGTGTGGGTGGAGATGTATTAAAATATTAAGTGGACTAGGTTATAGAGAATGAATGCCATAAAGTTCTGAGAGAACAGGGACTATTGTTGCCCTAGGTAGGATATTGGTCATCCTGGTGCAGACAGCTCCTATGGAAATGAATTTGTTTTAAGACTAAGGAAAGGTGAGCCTTATTTTCTTTATAGTAGGTAGTATATGATGCAGAGCTTTGTGAGCATTTTTTCCATTTAAAAACATCTGCCTAAGGTTTCAAGTGCTTTTAAATTCGCTTAGTTTTGAATAGGTACTAATAAAACTACTGTGTGTGGCAATTGATAATAAAATCCTTGTGTCGTGTCGGCATGTGGATGAGTGTTTTTATTATTCAAAAGAGAACGTGGGTCTTTGTTCATTTTCACAAAAATACTCCTTCTACTTTGGGCCTGCCTCCCTCTCCATGCTAAGCTACTGAGCTGTCTTAAATTTCAATTCTTTTTACCTGCCTAGATAATTTTCCATAATCTGTATCTGTATGTATTGGTAACTGAATCTATTGGAGAACATAAATAAAAATGAGCTGTATTTGCCAGTAAAGAAGTACAAGCCCAGACAATGGCCTAGAGCCAATTAGGAGACTCTATAAACAGATGCTGTGTTCTCTGTGACCACAGCCAGAGACTTTATGAAGAAATGAGCTCATTTTTTTTTCACCCCAGCAGGCAGTATTCTGTGGGTTCTTGTGTGGTTTTCCCTGAAAATAAGAAGACCAAAACTCACATTGTGAGCCTTGCTAAGGGCAGACTGAGAAGACACATGGAACATACTTTAATTGAGCTTATTTCAAACTCTAGAATTCTAAAAAATAAAATGGTCTGTTGAAGACCACTATGTTACCAGAATATAAAGGTGCATCATACATAAAAATATTAACTTTAAATGTGGAAATCAATAACTTACTGTTATGGTGAAATTTGAAAATAAGTCTTTAAAAGAGTTTGCTTTGTTTATCATACTGTTTTCATGGTTTATCATGATTATAGCGAAACGGTCACATTTATTGCTTTTAAGAGCAGTGTCATTTGGAACACTAAGTATCAAGGCATATTTCCCCAGAGCATTCTATACACACATTATTTTCTGCTAATCATTGTGGATTCTTATTGCTTTCAAAAACTAACTGCTATGAAACAATAAATTACAACTAAATCCTATATGGTGGTATTCATGAAGTTAGGCTTTAATCGCAATATGGGTAAAAATGGTAGCATGTCTGTGCTAAGAATACTGTTACATTTTAGTAAGACTTGCTGATTGTATCACTGGCACTGGCCTCAATCACTTCTTCCAGGGTACTTGCTGATCTTACCTAAATAAACTGTTGTCAGTTGCCATATGCCAAGCCCAGTTATCACTTTTTATGTCCTTGTTTTATTTGACTTGTTAGCAGCAAGTAACGCTAGTTGACCATTCCCCCTTTTTTCAATCACTCTCTACTTTGGCCTCTATGTTGCTTTATTATCTATATCTAATGACCTTTTTACTGACATCCCTTGCTTTGTTGACTTCTAATGCTAATCTTAAAGAAAGACTATCTATAGCTTTCCCCAGATGATTCTATGCTGTGACTTTCAGTGCACTCTATGTGCTGATACTGACTTCTCCAATGAACTCTGAATTTATTTATAACTAACCACCTCCTTGACATTTCCAGGAGAATGTTTAAGAGATATCTCGATCAAAACAGTACTGTCTATTTTCCCTTTCCAAGCTCATAATTTCTGTCTGCATAAATACCTTCTCATCATCTATCTTCATCATATACTTCATTGCTCAAAACAAATACCTAGAAGTCATCCTGGATTCCTCACTGACTCCTACCCTACCACATAAATATACATATATACCCAGAATGAAAACTCACTTAGGCCACTTTCAAATAAAACCCAAATTTACATGGATCTTTCCATTTCTACAGCAAATGCATAAATCAAGCCATCATCATCTGGTTTTCAATATGGCTGAAATTGTCTCTTATCAAATCTTCTCTAAAATCAAAGACCTCTGTCTTTCTCTCTCATTGCCTCTTCTCCAGTCTTACTGACCTTCTTCCCATTTCTTATAAACCCAAAGTAGTTTCTACTTAGGCTTTTCACACTTGTTCTTTTTTTATTTTTAAAACCATCCCCAAAGATTACATGACAAGCTTGTTCTTGCCTTTTTAATCTTACCTACAAAGCCACCTTTTTAGTTAGGGCTTTCTGGCAAGACCATCTAATTAAGGAATTCACTATCCTGACACTCCTCACCCTTTCCCCAGTCATTCTTTACCACATCTTCTAGCTTCATCATCTTCAGTTCCTGATCTTCTGAAGTCTAAGTATTTAATCTTTGTCTACAACCATATAATGTAATCTCCATGAGAACAGATAGATGTAAGAGATATGAAAAGAACTGAAGTGTTTTTCCTATTCTCACACTGTCATCACCTTTCTGACACCAGCTGTGTATATATTTTCCCACACACATCAACCAAACAGTTTTCCAATGGACACCAGCTGGGTGTTCACTAATTTCACTCAATCCTGACACTGTTTACCTGGAGGTAGTATCAAATCTCATAGGTTGAGGGTTCAGGCCCACAGACTACCCTCTAGTTCAGATACTTGTCAGAAGCAAAAGTTGTGAGCTTTGCTTCTAGTGGACCAGCTATAAATTCGGGATTCAATGACCCCCTACTTGGGTTTGATTAATTTGGTTGAGCTATTCAAAACAGAACACTTTACTTATGTTTACCTGCCTTATTATAAATGATATTACAACAGATGTGAATAAAAAGCCAGATGAAAGAATGAACAAAAAGCCACATGGAAGCCTCTATGCCCTCCCTGAGAGAGCCACCCCCTCCATGAAGCTCCATGTGGTCATCTATCCTGAAGCTTCCTGAACCCAGTTTTTTTGGTTCATTACATAGGCATGATTGGTTAAATAATGAGACATTAGTAATTAATTTAGCCTTAAGCCCCTCTCCCGTATCCAGAGACTGAGAGTGGGCCTGAAAGTACCCAGTCTTCTAATCATGCCCAGGTCTTTTCAGTGACCAGTCACCATTCTGCATTTTTTAGCATACAGAAGACACCCTTAGTATTATACCTCACTCCAGATATTCCAGGGATTTGGTGAGGCACATGTCAGGGAATGGGGATGATACACATACACACACAATACATATAAAATTATAATTCACAGTGTCACAGCGGTAATCATATCCAGTTACCGATCTAGTATGCAGGTGCCCAGTTTTGCTAAATGAATGAATAAACTGTTGAGTATATGGGTAGCATCCAGGGAATAATGATGGTGGCCAATTAAAGAAAAGTAGCCATACTGATTTTCTAACTTGTTGACACTTTCTTACCCTTGTATGCAGTCAGTTCAAATACAGAATTTTTATATGTAATTCTTAAAAAATGTCATAACATGTTGTGAATGCCTGCACCTAATTTTTTTGTTTTTGTTTTCAGTTAGCCTAATGCCATTTTATAACAAGTATTACTTCTTGTTATTTGCTTTACCAATCAGAAGATGCCTTACTCAGTACTGTCTTTGGAAGTTCTGGTTCTTGCTGGTCTACTTTCTGTCCTAACTCCTAAGCTGACCTGCCTATTTTAGCCTGCTAAGCCCTTGGATAAGTAGATATTTTTTTCCTGTCTGAGCTCTAGGTTTGCCTAGAGGCTTCAGTAGGGGACAATTTATTGTCTTGCCAAGGAGCTGACCCTTTGTGCCTGTAGCCTCAACAAACTTATTTGTTTAGCCCTTAGGCAGAGCCTCAGTTTCTTTTTCTATATCTTGGCATATTCCATTCTCAAGGAGTTAGTCGCACAGCTCAGATACATTTTGGTAGTTTGAAAGCAGCTACTTTAATGCTGAGAATTCTGGAATCATAAAATTTTAGGGATGGTAATTTTTCAGATATTACTCTGCATATTTATACTTAAAATAAAAGCAAGACTGGGTAAAGGTATAATAGTTATACTCTTTAAATATTTGAGATATATAAAGTACCACCTTTATCATTTTTGTACATCTGTTTTTGTCTCATACACACACACACACACACACACACACACACACATACACACACACACAGTCTCTCTTTCTCTCTCTCCCTACCCCCACCATGGGCTTGAATTATGATGAAAGTAATGTAATATGTCACTCTAGTAATTTTTGTTTGTTTGTTTACTCAAATAACCTTTTGATATGTTGGATGTAAACCAGTACTCAATATGTGTTTTTTGTCCTCAACATTCAGCCCCTAGTTCACTCCTCCTTTCTTTAATTATATATGAAATTGTATAATTGGGTGAAAACCCCATATTTTGAGTCTCTGACCTTTTTCCAGTTCTGCACTGCAGCAAATCCTGCTCTATAAACAGGAGATTATTCCTGCGATGGGCAGCCTGACCACATCATTTCTCATCCTTCAGCATGCATGAGGCACTGTGAGAATGGGAAGAAATGAAGCTTACCTCAAGTGTTTCTGGGTCATGGTGACCTAGATGTAGATTTGAAGTACATAAGAATTTAAATTCACCTCTGAGATGGCAACTATCCCTGTTTGATCCCATTCATCAATCCCTATATGATTCTGTAATATTGAGTTTCTCATTTTATGGACTCACTCAAAAATCAAGTAATAAATAGCTAATTACTGAGTTTTACTGTGGATCCAATGCTATCTTCATTGCTTTTTAGAATCTATAATTCACTAATTGTCTTCTAGGAACATACAGAATAATTTGGCAAATTTAATTGGCATACAGACAAACTACTTTGTGCCCTGATTAAAGAGGACTTTAAAAATATGTCCCATAATCTAGTTTATGGGGAAAAAACTAATGCATAGAAAAAACAGTACTAGCCAGGCGGGGGCATGGGGGCACACGCTTGTAATCCCAGTACTTGAGAGGCCGAGACAGGAAGATGTCAGGTTCGTGGCCAACCTTAGCTACTTAGGCCCTTCGCAACTTAGTGAGCCCTCTTTCAAAATAAAGAATAAAGCATAGGACTGGGGATATAGCTCAGAGATAGAATGCCCCTGGGCTCAATTCCCAGTTCTGCAAAAAAAAAAAAAAATCAAGAATATAGATAGCTCTTGGTATTGTCTCTGACACTAATTATAGCAACAAAGATTATCTAGCATTTATTATCTACTGTGTGACTTTATTTTTTATTTATAAAGTCTTTGTAGCTAATATGATGGCATTCATTATTACTTTATATTATTTTTCCCAGGAAACTATGTCTATCCATTCAACATTCCAAGATCTATACTGATAACCTAAGACTATAGGTACATCCTCTTACTCTAACAGGTTTGGAATAGGCTTTATATCGTCTCTGGTTTTCAAAATTGTATAACAACAATAATGTATTTGGCAACCACTTAGCTTAATGGTAGCTGGCACATTGGAAACATTGCCTGTCTGCACAAATTTTAGTATGCAAATAGTTAGGGACAAACTGAAAGGAGACCCTGGGAGCTTTTCAGTCTTGTGTTCATCAGGTTTTTATCACTGTGACCAGAATACTTGATAGGAACAACTTAGAGGAAGAAAGATTGATTTTGGCTCATGGTTTTAGAGAATTGAGTCCATGGTCAACTGTCACCTTTCATGTGGTCTGAGGTGAGGCAGAACATCATGGTTGTAGGGTTAGATGGAGGAGAGCCACTCCGCTCATTGGCAGCTAGAAATCAAAGGAGGGTGGGAGAGAAAAGATGAACTCTTCCAGAGCAGACTCCTAGTGTCTGCTTCTTCCAGCTAGGGCCACCTCCCAGTAGTCTGCCCAACTATCAATGGATTAATCCATAGATGAAGTCAGAGCTCTTATGATCCAGTCATTGCCTGAAGTCCCACCACTGAACCTTGCTGCTTTCAACACATGTGTTTATCTGGGGGGATATTGCAGATCTATACCATAACAAAGTATAAATTATCACTTTGAAATATACTATGTTTAATAAGTTTTAGGTATTGAGAGAAAAGTATCTCATGACAGAGTTTAAAGAAAAAAATATATTTATTTTAAGTTAAAACCACATTTTTGCTAAACTTTCAAACTTTCTTATATTTCTAAAATTCATATTAGCATTCTCATGTGAACAGAGTAATAATAACTCATTATTTTTTTCTTTTTCTTTCTCTTTTTTTTTTTTTTTTGATATTGGAGATTAAACCCAGGGGCATTCTATGTCTGAGCTGCACCTCAGCCCTATTTTTTATTCTTTATTTTGAAACAAGGTCTCACTAAGTTGCAGAGGGCCTCACTAAGTAGCTGAAGCTAGCTACAAACCTGCGATCCTCTGATCTCAGCCTCCCAGGTACTGGGATTATAAGTGTGCACCACCATGCCCAGCATCCATTCTTTTTATTTTCTTCTGCGAATGTTCTTAAACCAAATGTGCTAGATTGTCACTTAAGCACAACAAAGATTAGAATGTATTCAAACCTGTCTGAAAGTAAGTTAATGTTTAAACTGCTTTTCTATCCAAATATTTAATTCTTACCTATGATTATATTTCCTTTTCATTCTATTTTTTAATAAAGTATATAAAATAAAAGGAAGCATTTATGGAATGAAGTGAATTTGAAGTCTCTGAGATCTATCTCTTGGCCCAGAAATGCTTTCAAAAACCTGCTTCACTCACTTTCTTGATTTTTTGTTTTGTTTATGAATGAACTCACTGCAAACATTGTCTTTTGTATGAAGTTCACTTCCCCCACACCAGCCTTCACAATTTCAGTTTTCACCATATATGCAATATGTACATTACCTTATTTTAAATTTTATTTTGCTCTAATGTCCTGTAATGGACAATTTGATGCATCATTTTACCATCCTATAACTCCATCTGTTTCATCTTTATAAGTTGCTACCTATAATTGATCATAGCTGGCACTTCTATGGTGCTTATTCTGCATCATACATCTTTCTTAGCAATTTATACATATCAATTCATGTAACAATCCCTAAAATCTTGTAAGGAAATATTCTTAATCTTATTTTACATAAGAGAAAATTTAATCACATAGAGGTTCAGATTTTGTCCAATGTCACACAGCAGTTAAAGTATAGAAGAATTGAAACCAACTCAAGCTGGGTCTAGACTTCATAATATTCATTATAAACTTTTTTGCTTCTCTGTACTTCACTTTTCTTAGTAGTTAAAGAGTGGATTGGCATTGATGACACCTTAAATTCTGCCAACCCCTAAGTAAGTATGTTGAGAGGGATAAATGTATATATGGAAATATCATACCTGCTTTACTAGAAAGCAGTTATATTGACAATTTCATGTATGGCTGGTGAATGTTTACCATAAAATACCTTTTTCAAATTTCTATCTTCTGCATAATCCATAACACAGTTCTAGACCTTGTGTTGCTATATGGCTGGTTGATTCAATGGCTGATTAATTGACTTAAGAAATATAGGCACTGTAGTTGTTTCTGATCCCTGACTGACAGGTGGCACTTTGAAAACTGGGGCCTTAAACCACAACAGAACAATCCTTGTTTGTAACTGAAAATAGGACAGTGTTCTAGTTTAAAATTATCTGTAAGCAAGGCATGGCTATGAAGCCTGTAATCCCAATACTTGAAAGGCTAAGACAGCAGGATCTCAGCTCATAGCTAGCTTCAGCAACTTAAGGAGGCTCTCAGCAACTTAGGAGGTGTAACTCAGAGGTAGAATGCTGCCGTGTTCAACTGCTACCAACTCTCTCTCTCTCTCTCTCAAAAACGTTAGACATTGTTCTCTACTTCCCTTGGCCATTTTGGTGAAAGGTGCAGAAAAAAGGAAGGGCAGATGGAACACAAGAGTAGGTGGGAAACTTTGCACCATACATTTTTTTGGTATGCTCTGTTCAAAATAAATAATTTTAAAAAGTGTCTGTGGTCTTAGAATAGGTTCTTAGTGGTGGTACTGAGCAAACCTGGAATCACGGTTACCCTCTACCTGGACTTTAAAGGCTACCCTACGCTAAATTTTGCTAGTCATGTAAGTTCAATTAATTGTAATCACTCAAGCAATAAGATTATGGGAGACAGAAGATCTGTACTGGAAGTAGTATGGGAAACTAAAGTAACAGAGAGATTATCTAATGGAAAAAAGACTATAGATAGATATTATTCCAAAGCAATTCTTGATTAGAATGACTAATATCAATAGGCATATAGAGGGAAATCAGGGTGAGCCAGCACAATTTTCTCGACTACTTTATGGCTCTCTCTTCTGTATTGTTAGCCCAGGGCTGAGAGAACACCAAACATGGCTGCTACAGATATACTAAGGAAAGACAATAAGTCCTGTTAGTCAATCCTTGCTGATCAAAACATATCAATGATTAAGATTCTGCTCTACTTGTTTCAAAGGGGGCATGCAATTCAATTTAAGGACAAAATGACCTGTGACCAGCATGTAGAGGTGGAAATATATTAACAAATGAATAGAATAGTGCTGGTGTATGTATGGGCAAAGTTAGGGTGCTATGATGGAAATGGAAAAAGCAGAGATTGCTACAAGTGAAGTTCACACAATTCAACGTCAACTGCCAAGTACTGATGTAGTTAGGGATTATAACTGTTATTCTGTGGTTGAATGAGCAACAGTAATTTTGCTTTTTAATCATAGATTAACCATGGGAATAATTCAAGTAAACAATCACTGCCCTCAAAGACACCATGCTTCCTTTTTTCCTTTTTGTTATGATGATAAAAACACATAGCCTGTAATCTAGCCTTTTAATTTTTTGTGTGAAGGGCTTGATTGTTTATTATATATAAATTGTTGTACAGAATATATCTAGAACTTTTTCATCTTTCTTGATTAAATCTCTCTATCCACTGAACAACAACTCCCTATTTCTCCAACCACCATTCTACTTCATTTTTATGAGTTTTAATATTTTAGATATATAAGTGCAATCATATGATATTTGTCTTCCTGTGACAGCCTTATTTCACTTAGCATTGTGTCTTCAAATTTCATCCATATTTAATAATATAACATGATCTGCTTTTTGGTAAGGCTGAGTAATAATCCATAAATATACATATATGTGTATATGCTACTTTTTCTTTATCTTTCTGCCATTGGACACAGGTTGTTTTTACCTTTTGCCTATTATAAATAATGTTAAAATGAACACAGGAGATTCACAGCCAGACTCAGCTACTTAGCAAGGCCCTCTGTTTCAAAATAAAGAATAAAAAATAGGGCTGGGGGTGTAGCTCAGAGGTAGAATGCCCCTGTGTGGTTACATCCCACTTATTTTTTTTTATTTTTGAGAAATATTCATATTCCTGGATCATATGGAAGTCTACTTTTAATTTTTCAAGAAATATCCATTCTATTTTTCATAATGGCTGCAAAATCATACATTCACACCAGAAGTATAATGGTTGTAATTTCTCCACATCCTTGACATTGTGTAAATATGCGGAAGTAAATATATTTATGTATTGGTAATGGTCATCCTACCATACGTGAGGTGATATATCATTGTGGTTTTATTTTGCATTTCTCTAATGATTCCTGATGCTGAGCGTCTCTTTATATACCTGTTAGTCTTTTCTGGAGAAATGTCTATTCGAGTCATTTTTTTCCATTTGTTAAAGAGTTTATTTTTTCCTTTTTGCTATTGGATTCCGGGAATTATTTATATGCTTTGAATACTAACCCCATATCAGATATATGGCTTGGAAATATTTTATCTCAATCCATAAACTGCCTTTTCACTCTTGTTTCCTTTGCTTGTCAAAGCTTTTAATTTGATTCAGTCATATTTGCCTATTTTTGCACTTTAATACCTGCACTTTTGTGTTATGTTACAAAAAAATCAGTGCCAAGCCAAACTTACTGAAGATTTTCCTCTAACTTATAGTGTCAGATCTTATTCATCCATTATGAATTGCTTTTGGTGTATAGTCTAAGACAGAGGCAGTTTTTTTTTTTTTTTTTTTTTTTGGTACTGGGGATGTAACCACACAGGGGCATTCTACCTCTGAGCTACACCCCCAGCCCTATTTTTTATTCTTTATTTTGAAACAGAGGGCCTTGCTAAGTAGCTGAGTCTGGCTGTGAATCTGCGATTCTCCTGTCTCAGCCTCTCGAGTACTGGGATTACAAGTGTGCACCACCAAGCCTGGCTTCTTTTTCTCTTTTTTGTGCATATGAATACCCAGTTTTCCCACCACAATTTGTCATTGTGTGTAGTCTTGTCACCCTTCTTGAAAATCATTTGACTCTATGTACCTGGACTTATTTCTGGGCTCTCTAGTATGACTGATTGTTCTACATGTCTGTCTCTATGCCATTATCATATTTCTTTTTATTTTTTTTTTAAATCATTGAATTGTAATCATACATCTTGATGAAGTTCAGGGAGATAGAGGCATACATGCACACAGCACTTATCTCCCCCTCCCCACCTTCCTGTGCATGACACAGTGATTGGAATTGATAAGTTTGTGTATATACATCATATCCATTGAAGTATTTCCCTCTCCAAGACTTCCTCCTCCCTCCTGACTCCCTCAGTTAGGTCCTCTCATTCATTCCACTAAGGTTTCTCCTCCTTTGTCTTGAATCCCTCCTGTGTCCCAATTTCTCCTAGCTTCTACATATGAGGGAAAACATACAACATTTCACTGTTTGTGACTGACTAATCTAAGCATAACATTTTCCAGTTCAATATACAAAATCAATATAAAAAAAATTAGAAGCTTTTCTATGTGCCAACCATAAATCCATTGAAAAAGAAATCCAGAAAACAGTTCCATTCACAATTTCCTCAAAAACAATAAAATACTTAGGAATAAATCTAACCAAGGAAGTAAAAGACTTCCATAATGAATATTATAAAACAATAAATAAAGAAGTTGAAAAAAATCTTAGAAGATGGAAGGCTCTCCCATGCTCTTGGATAGACAGAATAAATATCATCAAAATGGCCATCCTACCAAAAGTAATCTACAGATTCACTTTAATTCCTATTAAATCCTATTCAGTCTCTATTAAAATACCATGATCAGTCATCAAAGATCTAGAAAAATCAGTCCTTAAGTCATATAGAGCAAGAAAAGTATCATACTTTTTGAACACTGAAGATTTATAGTATGTTGTGAAGTCAGAAAGCATATGACTTCTAGGTTTCTTCTTTTGTAAAATCATTTGTGGCTATTCAAGTCCTTTGTGATTCCATATGAATTTTAGAATTTTTTCTTCTATTTAAAAAATGAAATGAGGGAGTTCCCACGGCAAACAGGATGGGATGCTCCAGAGGGTTCTTCTGCCCTGTTGGTCCTCCAGGATATTTCTGGCCTCAGGGCTAGCTAGGTCTGTGCAGGGCTTGTGCCTGGTGCTAGGAGAGGAGACGGGAGTGCAAGAGGAGCTCACTCGCTCCCGAGCTCGCTCTAAAAGAGAAGTAAGGGGAATCCAAGATGGCGACTGAATGAAACAACTTTCCTCAGATGCTGCAATTTCGAACCAAATCTACCATAAAAAGAGCTTCTTAAAAGAAGAAAAAATACAACAACAACAACCAAAAAAGGGGAATTTGAATTACAACAAAGGAAGATCCAGAAAGCGGACCTAGGAAAGTAAGAAACCCGGCCGCGCTACAGTCCGGCGCCCTGCGCTCTAGCGCTGCACTGCTAAGGAGCTAGGACACTGAGATGAGGTCCGGCGCCCTGCGCCCCAGTACCCTGCACCCTGGGGCCGTGCCGCTGAGGAGCTAGGCTACCGAGACGGGCGGCGCCCTGCGCCCCAGGACCACGCCGCTGAGGAGCTAGGCCTCCGAGACGGGATCCGGCACCCTGCTCCCCGGAGCCGCGCCGCTGAGGAGCTAGGCCCCGAGAGGGGATCCAGAGCCCTGCGCCCCAGTGCCCTGCACCCCGGAGATATAAAAACCTTCCATGATAAACAGAAACTGAAGGAATTTTTGTCTTCCAAACCAGCACTAGAGAAACTGCTTAAAGAGATTAACTACAAAGAAGAACTAACCAGTAACATCAGAACCAGAGAAACAATAAATTCCAGGAAGCAAACAGCTAAGCAAAGAAGAACAAACACTACTGCAAACAGAAGTCAAAACTCAAAATGTTAGGAATTAAAAATCATCTCTCAATAATCATACTGAATATAAATGGTCTCAATTCCCCAATAAAAAGGCACAGGGTGGCAAAATGGATCAAAACCCAGAATCCATCTATATGCTGCCTGCAAGAAACACACCTTACAAGCAGAGATTCCCACAAACTAAAGGTGAAGGGCTGGAGCAAGGTAATCCATGCCAATGGAATTCGAAGACAAGCAGGAGTAGCAACTATGATATCAGATAAACTAGACTTCAAGCTCAAGCTTACCAGAAGAGACAAAGAAGGTCACTTTTTACTAGTAAAAGGAACAATCCAGCAAGAGGAAATAACAATTATCAACATCTATGCCCCAAACATAGGTGGAGCCACTTTCATAAAACAAACTCTATATGATATAAAGACACACATAGATCCCAATACACTAATACTAGGGGACTTCAATACTCCTCTTACATCTCTAGATAGCTCCTCTAAACAAAAGGTCAGTAGAGACGCCTCAGACCTAAAGGATACCATAAACCAAATGGACCTATTAGACACATATAGACTCTTCCACTCAACTACAACTGAATTCACATTTTTCTCAGCTGCTCATGGAACCTTCTCCAAAATAGACCACATTCTCGGCCACAAAGCGAGCACCGGCAAATTCAAAAAATGCAACATAATTCCCTGCATCTTCTCAGACCACAATGGAGTGAAACTAGAAATAAACTCCAGGAAGACCCAAAGTAACCGAGTAAGCGCATGGAGACTGAACACCACACTGCTGAATGAAGAGTGGGTCATAGAAGAAGTAAGGGG
>PVLC010022491.1:0-26698 GCA_004027655.1 Graphiurus murinus
ATGAAATGTACAAGATGAGCCTAAAATAGTTTGTCATACTAGCTAGCAAGAATGCTATTAAAAAGAACTAGGGGTTAGGCATGATGGTGCACACCTGTAATTCCATCTCCTCAGGAAGATCACAAGTTCAAGGCTAGCCTGGGCAATTTAGTGAGACCCTAGTCAAAATAAAATAAAAATTAAAAGAGCTGCAGTTGGGTGTTGTGATGCATGCCTATACTCCAACCTTAGCAACTCAGTGAGATCCTCAGCAACTTAGTGAGACCCTGTTTCAACTTTTTAAAAAATGAAAATGGATGGAGATATAGCTTAGCGGTAGAATACCTCTGGGTCTAATCCCTAGTACTAAAAATAAATAGAAAAATAAAGTAAAATAAAAAGGTCTGGATTGTAGTTTAGTGGCAGAGCTCTTATCCAGCATGCATAAGGCCCTGGGTATTAAAGGGGTTTACCTGACACCTTCAACTGATCAAAGATGAATTTGAGCATCAATAAAAGCAGTAATCACAAGCCAGGTGTGGTGGTGCATGCTTGTAATCCCAGTACTTGGGAGGCTGAGACTGGAGAATCCAGGTTTGAGGTCAGCCTCAGCTACTTAGCGAGGCCCTTCCGCAACTTAGTGAGACCCTGTTTCAAAAACTGAATAAAAAATATGGCTGGGGGTGTAGCTCGGGGTGTAGCTCGGTGTAGCCCTGGATTCCATACCCAGTACCGCCAAAAAAACAGCAGTAATCACAATGGGTTAAAATCTATGAAGTATGAGGGAGATGGGGAGGCAAAGGGGGAGACACCAAGTGCTGTGTTCATGTATATCAATGTTAACATAATTTACATTATGATGTGAGATGATAATGCACCAATAAAAGCACATTAAAAATATGTAAAATATGCTTAAATCCATGAATCATAAAAGAGAAAAAAATGTAGTGGCCTTCTAGTCAGAGGATGATTATGAACCAATTCATTTTTTTTGTTTGTTTGGGGTTTGTTTTTGGTTTTTTTGGTACTACTGGGGACTGAACCCAGAGGCCCTCTACCTCCAAGCTATACCACCACCCCCAGCCCTATTTTAAATATAATTTTGGAGTACTTACGGAAAATATGAGCCAAGGATTTTATATTCTACCAAAGAATGGTAGCACATGCTTGTAATCCTAGTGGTGGCATATGCTTGTAATCCTAGTATTTGAAAGGCTGAGACAGGAGGATCACATGTTCGTGGTCAGTCTCAACTACTTAGTGGGACCCTCCGAAACTTAGCGAGACCCTGTTTCAAAATAAAGAATAAAGAATAGGGCTGAAGGTATAGCTCAGAGGTAGAAAGGCTCTAGGTTCAATCCCTAGTACTGCAAAAAAATAAAAATATAAATAATAAATAAATATACACACACATACTTTTTTGTTTCAAAACAGAGTCTTGCTAACTTGCTGAAAGTCTTGCTAAGTTACTGAAGCTGGTCTTGAATCTGTGATCCTCCTGTCTTAGCCTCCCAAGTACTGGGATTACAGGCATACACCAACACACCCAGCCCAATTCATTATCTTCAAAACTGATAAATAAGAAAAATAGAGCATTTATCCTGTCTTTATTTTCTGAACTGTACCACTGGATAATAAAATAGTATATGAGGAAAAATATCTCTTTATAAAAGTAATGAATCTAAAATATTTCTAAAATAAATTTGAATATCATCTTGTAATCCTACAAAAAAAGTCACTCAGATATGATGTACACCCTAATTAAAAAGCTCAAAACTATAAGGGTTTTTTGTTTTGTTTTGTTTTGTTTTTGCGGTACTGGGGATTGTACTCAGGGGCATTCTACCTCCAAGCTACACCCCCAGCACTATTTTTTTTTATTCTTTATTTTGAAACAGGGTCTCACTAAATTGCGGAATGCCTCACTAGGTAGCTGAGGCTGGCAGCGAACCCGGATCCTCCGGTCTCAGCCTCCCAAATGCTGGGATTACAAGCGTGCACCACCACGCCCGGCTCCAAAACTATAAGTTTTGTTTTTTGTGGCAGTACTGGGGGTTGAATTCAGGGGTATTCTACCTCTGAGCTACACCCCCAGCCCTAGTTTTTATTCTTTATTGATAAAGGGTCTCACTAAGTTGTGAAGGGCCTCACTAAGTAGCTAAGGCTGGCCCCCAACCTGAGATCCTCCTGTTTCAGCCTCCCAAGTACTGAGATTACAAGCACGCACCAACATGTCCAGCTAAATATTCTTACCACAGGGGTGGAACCTGAGTGAACCTCTGGATCCAGCTGACAATTGTAAGAAATATGTAGTCCTATGAACATACTGGTATACATCATGAGTATGAAATCAGCAAAATTGAGTTAGGAAATGACCTATGTTTTCCAACAAATTATAAGGAAAAGAAAGGGGTGGAGGGTAGATCTGTATATTCAAAGATACTTAAAGAATATAAAAACCTTTTTTTTTTTTTTTTTCCTGGTACTAGGGATTGAAACTAGGGCCTAGAGCATGCTAGGCAAATGCTCTAACACTGAGCTATATCCCAGCCCTTTAAAATTTTTCATTTTGAGAAAGGATCTCATTAAGTTTCTGGGGCTGGCCTCCAACTTGTGATCCTCCTATCTCAGACTCCTGAGTAGCTCAGATTACAGGCTTGTTCCACCAACAACTTTTTTTAAGGACAGTACTCCACTATAGAGTCTAGGACACACAGCTGGATGAGATACTATTTTAGATGGCAAAGAAATAATTACTGTAAAAAATTGGGATAGTGCTTACACTTAGTGGTGGGAGGAGAAATATTAGTTGGGCAGTGAATCATCTGACCTCCCAAAATGGGGAGATCACGAAGGCCCCAGAGACTGGGAACCAACAACACATACTCTGCAAAAAGGAGGGTCACCAGAGAGGGAAATGTCCTCTATGCTTCAAGGGAAGCCAAATGGTCAGCAAGACCATGACCCATCCTGGCAGATGGCACAACTGGTAGAGGAAAAGCCTCACAGATTCCCTAGGAGTAACCCTGAAGAGCCTTGACTGATCCTAACAGCAAAAAATTTGTAAGTTATGTTTGCACAACATTGAGCTAACTCTTTGGTCTTTAACACCTAGTAGGAAAAGTATAACCAAAAACAAGTGTGCTATTCTGGGGTAAAAGAAGAGTCATACTCATGGAACCATTTAAAAGGTCACCCACATAATTTAACTAGCTATCTTCTGACTTTGGCTCTCTCTTATATTCTACATTGTAATTTATAATGATACTTCTGCTTTTAGGCTCACAGACAAAATATAAAATGGCACGGATGCCAAAAACTTCTGAATCTTTATAAAATACTATAAATCTAAGCCTGTCCCTCTTAAGGTTTTGCAGGTCCAGGACCACCAGACACCATGAAAGGAAAATTCCTATTCCTGTAAGGTGCTGGAGGGTCTAAGAGTCCTGCTAAAAGTTAAAAAAAAAAAAAAAAAAAAAAAAAAAAAACCCTGTTTAAATTCCCCTATGTACTATAAACCAGGAATCTTGCTTCTTTCTATTCTTGTGGAACTGTTTTTCCTTTTGATTATGGGAATTTCTTTGTTAAATGAGAAACTTTAAAGATACTTAAAGAGTTAATGGGGTGTCCATAAAATGGAAAAAACAGATATAATAACCTTAAGCCTAAAGAAGAGATACTTGGTTTATAGATGGCTCTGCCATATAATCTTTAGAGTAAGCAAATTATTGTTACTAATAAATAGGATCATAGCAGCCAATATGCTAAATGGTACCCTGTGTTTTAGGCTTTGTGCCTTGAGGATATATCACAATGTCATATATAACCCAACAGGTTGGCTACCTGGCCTCCAGTTTAAATACTAATCATTTGGTCTAGGGTAAAGATAATATCTGAGGCCAGGCATGGTGGCACACGCTTATAATCCCAGCATTTGGGAGGCTGAGACTGGAGGATCTAGGTTCACGGCCAGCCTCAGCTGCTTAGTGAGGCCCTCCACAACTTAGTGAGACCCTGTTTCAAAATAAAGAATAAAAAAAATAGGGTTGGGGCTGTAGCTTGGAGGTAGAATACCCCCAGGTTCCATCCCCAGTACCTAAAAAAAAAAAAAAAAAAAAGATAATATCTGGGTTACTGTACAATGCACTAACATGTCAATTTTTTCATGTAGATGCTCACTGCAATTGCAATACCACCTAAAAGCAGATGAATGGCTTTGTTGACCAAATAACCAGGCTTATGAATGTCAACTCATCTGCTCTGATGATAGACTTAGCATGATGGGCACAATAAAAAGTTTCAGGCACATAGGAGGAAAAAACCACCTGCTCATCCTCATGTGCCTGGAGCTGTGTCCTTTAGTGATGTTAGCTTCTGATATTACTATAAAGAACCCAGCTCAAGAACTGAGGCCAGTTTCTGTCTCCTTTAGGTCAGTTACAATGAGACTTCTGATCCCTGGCTGGGCAGAGCCTTTGTCCCTTGTCAGCATTGAAGAAGCTATAGAAGATGGACTTTCAGCCTTAATCAACCCTTAAGATTAAGGGATCCAAGTCTCATAGGAGGGAAATGAGGTAGAATAGGAGAAATCAAATATTAGGTAGAAAGGAGATGAACTAGGAAGGAAAGGGAAAATCTAATCTAGAAACTTCATAATCTTTTAACTCCACCCTACAAGATCTATTCTCTCTTAGGTAGAAGCCTGAATAGACTCACACCCTTAATCACAATGGTCTTTCTCTCCACCTGAGATCCCTGAGATGCTTAATAAACAAAGGATCCACAAGGAAGGTCAAGATCAGGTGCCACCGAGTCACCCCCATGGATGCCGGGCACCTGAGAATTAAGAGGAATCCAGACCTCCACCCCTGCTGAATGACCCCTTCCCATCCCCTCACGGGGGTCCTATAAAATAAGAACTGTGAAACCCTAAGAGGCTGCTCTCACACTATCCAGGTGGCCTGTGTTCTCCCTTGAATGTGTATTCTCACTTTCCTAAATAAACCTCTGCTTTGACTCTGAAAAAATATTAGTTAGGATGGGCTAAGAGAGGGGCTTCCAAGGTGTATGGCAAAGTTCTTTTTCTCTCTCTCTCATTTAAAAAAATTTTTTTTTTTTTTTTTTAATGCTGGGGATTGAACCTAGGGCTTCACACATGCTAAGAACATGATCTACCACTGAGCTATATCCCCAGCTCGCAAAGTTCTATTTATTGATTTGGGTGTGTTTTAAGTACTATTCACCTTGTAATAATTAATTAAGCTACACACTTCCTAATCTTCTATATCTGTGTTTAGTTTTATAATAAAAAGGGTTGTTTTTTGTTTGTTTGTTTGTTTGTTTGTTTGTTTCTGGTACTGGGGGATTGAACTCAGGGGCATTCTACCTCTGAGCTACACTCTCAGCCCTATTTTTTATTCTTTATTTTGAAACAGAGTCTCACTAAGTTGCGGAGTGCCTCATTAGGTAGCTGAGGCTGGCTGCAAACCCAGATCCTCTGGTCTCAGTCTCCCAAATGCTGGGATTACAAACGTGAGCCACCTCACCTGGCTTTTTTTTTTTTCAGTACCAGAGACTGAACTCGGGGGCATTCTATCTCTAAGCTATACCCTCAGTCCTATTTTTTTATTCTTTATTTTGAAACAGGGTCTCACTAAGTTGGGGAGGGCCTCACTAAGTAGCTGAGGCTGACCACAAACCCGGATCCTCCTGTCTCAGCCTCCCAAGTACTGGGATTACAAGCATGCACCACCACGCCCAGCTATAAAAAGGATTATAAAAGAGTATACCTTTGTATATGTTATCTCTGGTGAAGAAATGACTCACCAGGACTTTATTTCCTAAGTTATATATTTCTGGAATTATGGCTTTTTTTTTTTTTCAGTACTGAGGATTGAACCCAGGAGCTTTCTACCTCTGAGTTCTCCCCCCAGCCATATTTTTTATTTTTATTCTTTACTTTGAAACAGGGTCTTACTAAGTTGTAGAGGGCTTCACTAAGTAGCTGAGGTTGGGCCATGAACCCGGATCCTCCGGTCTCAGCCTCCCAAGTACTGGGATTACAAGCATGTGACACCACTCCAGGCTGAAATTATGGCTTTTTAAATAGTGAGCATGTACTATTTTTGTTATTAGAAAATTTTTATTTAATTTTTAATTGGGGGCATTTTATGTTGTAAAATATATACAATTACAATTCTCTCTTTGGGAATAAAATAAAGAATTTCAAAACTACAAAAAATATAAATCTCTGATATATAAGAAAAAACGGAAGTTAGCTGCAAAGAACAAACCAATCAATTGTTTAGTGTGTCTTACTACAGGAAGGGTTCATTTGGGGCCCCTTAAAATATACTGCTATAACTGAAATCTATTATATATTGTATACCTACAACATATATACATCCTAAAATGAGAAATAATGACTCAGAATACCACAAAGTCATAATCAAAATATATTACTCAGACACATTCTACAACATCCTGCTAAATAAAGATGAATCCAACCAATCAAATGTAAGCTGCATATTTACAATAAAGTACCTGACAGGTATTTTTCTGGGGTTATAGCTTTACAAGGAGATGATCCCGACACCTGGAAACAAAAGACTTGCTCAAATACAAACCAAAACACTGGGTTCTATCTTATTGCCTTCATTCCCAAGTGACCTTGAACAGAGCCCTTGCCAAAGGAACCAATCTGTCCCTCAGAGCACAAGCAAGGAGGCTAGAATGGAAGAGGCTGGGTGTTTCCGAAGGGTGTGTTCCCACACTGGCAGTGGTGCCTGAGGTGACAGTAAAGGGTCAAGGGTTTTTTAAATAGGAATCATTTCCCTTCATCCTCTTTTTCCTTCAGAACTAAATATCTTTGTGTTATGTATAATGCTGAGTGCCCATTATGACTAAAAAGGACAAATCATGAAGTCAAGTCTGCAGACCTTATCTACAGAAACCTCTGAAAAGAGGATGTCCTAACCAACCTGGACGGGGTTCAGTGCAGTTCTGCCTTAAGGCAGATGGAAGCATGATGTTTTAAAATTTTCCATTCCCTACAACTTTATTTTCCCTCTGTAGCATGAGATTATCTCAAAACAAGAATATCAGTCCAAACTGCTCTACAGGGGAAAAGTAATAACCCAAGGACTTTTCTGAGTGTGGCAGCCAAGGAGGCATGAAAAGGATGTGAGCTTAGCTCCTATGCCCACTCCTACTAACTGTGCAAAACACAGTTAAACCAACTGCTCCTGGGTGCCCTAAGCAGTTCTTGCCACTTCCCTGACTCTGCAGACAGCAGTAGCAAGCCCGTCACAGGGAATAAAGCACGTTCAGAAGATAATGCTACATAAATGCTAGAGCATTTATGAAGAATAAATGTCAAGGTAAAACAGGAATATTTATTTTCAATATGGGAGATAGTGATCCTGTGTGTCAGTACCCATTATACTAAACTGACTTCGGTTTTGCCAAATCATCATTTTGGATGGCTATGGCTGTCATAGTGACAGAACCTACAACCCCTTTCACAAGGGCTACTTCCTAGAAATTTGGACTTTGCAATCTCCTCCATTCTAAGGTTCCATTTTCGCAGGACAGGGGCATAGGTGGCAAATGAAGAGTTGGCCAGATATGATTCTCAATAAGACTTCTACAAGCAGACCCATCCATTCTCTTGGGCTTATAGCCTTCCAGAGAAGCTAGACCCTAAGTCCTTCCAAAACCTCTAAGGTCCTATCATTTAGTCTCTTCTGGAAGTTGCTTAAAGTGACATACTGGAAGTAGCTAATTTACAACCCTATTCTTTTAATCTTGGTCAGCCAGATTTTCACAGACATCAGTTTATTTCACTTTATAATATATTAGACAAAACAACAGTACTGGACTCAGCTTCCAAAGCAGCAACTCACTCTCAGGGGTTCTGCTGACATTTATAAACTGATCCTATTTCTCTCCTGTGTTTTATGTTATCAGCTAAACCTGTCAACTTAAATTATTGCCTTGTAACAAAATCAGAGTTATCTATTGCTCTGGTATGTATACATTTCTGAAGCTTTGTACCTATATCAAGTTTTGCAAGGGTAGAAAACA
This sequence comes from Graphiurus murinus, assembly GCA_004027655.1. NCBI lineage: Eukaryota > Metazoa > Chordata > Mammalia > Rodentia > Gliridae > Graphiurus > Graphiurus murinus. The sequence goes on from PVLC010022491.1 coordinate 8,065, forward strand.
AGACCATAAATAAACAAATGGAAAACAGAATATGTTACCATTACTTTAGCAACAGAAGCTAAAAGTCAAAGGCATTACATGAGAAGCCACTAAAACAGATGAATATATGAACCTTGGGAGCAGCAAAGCTTGATACTGATACGGTCATTTGTGCATTGCCCCATCCCACAATCAATCTCTAGTACCTCAGAGCTCCTCCATTTAGAAAACTAAATTACTGTTCCTAGGGCCTGTGATAGGTGAGTGGATATTCAAAAAACTGAAGACATGACATCAAAAAGGTCAGATTTATAGCCACCTCATTATTTTGCCTACACAGTGGACTAAGAAGCCAATTTCCTTTCAATTGGTAGGGCTAATGGTCACTTTTAGTCAAAGACCATTGTGACCCAAATTGAGCAATAAAAGAGCCACCAGTAAGAAATGAAAAAAAAAAAGCTATTCCTCCCTCAGGGCTAACTCTGGTTCTTTAACCAGCCCCTCCCCTACACTCCATCAAAAAATAAGTTGTTTCCTAAATTTTTCTTGGATTTTGTGTTGTTTAATACATGATACCTTTATGTACAAAAGACAAAGCTTTCTTTGGTTCTAAAATAAGTAACTTCAAAACTATAAAAAGTATAAAACTGTGACATATATTTCAATTTCCTTCAAATTTATATTATCTAAACCCTTAGAACTCTACATTATTTCACACTTTTAGATACTTATAGTGATCCATTCTGCAACAAAACTCCATCTACCTAAACTGTCCTTCTCTGGATTTGGGTTTGAGTTTAGTAATCTTTTTAATACTCTCTGAGAATTGTGTGTGTGTGTGTGTGTGTGTGTGTGTGTGTGTGTGTGTGTGTGTGGTTCTGGGGATTGAACCCAGAGCCAGAGGCATTCTACTTTTGAGTTACACCCCCAGTCCAATTTTACTTCTTATTTGGAAACAGGATCTCACTAGGTTGATGAGAATCTCATGACTTGCTGAGGTTGTCCTCGAACCTGTGATCCTCCTATCTCAGCCTCCCAAGTACTGGGATTACAGGCATGTGCCACCATGCCTGGCTAATCCTTAACCTTTCCCAACAGCTACAACCATACCTCCTAAGCCTGGAAATGAAGTCTTACCACACAACCAGAGTCCTAAAGCCTCTGAATAAACCTGCATTCAGCCTAGATTGTAGAGCAGTGGGCACAGTTTTATACAGGGGCACCAAAACAATCACGGACGTGTGGGCATCTGAGAGATCAAGAAAACACTTGATAAACTCAATACTAACCACCCCTCCTCCTATTGTTGGAGAGTAATCTCTTTGGATCAACTCTTCATGTCTTAGTGCACCTTGGGAGGAAGGAAGGGAGGGTGGGAGGACTGCTGTACGTGAGCATGCTTCCCCACTATTCCTCCCTCTAATACACTCCACACAAACTAAAGCACAGAGCAAGGTGCCACATATCTAGAGGGAAACCAGGAGAGGAGAACATTTAGTATGGGCCCAGGGCTGCCTGTACAATGTGAACGTATTCTTCTATATAAAATATCAAATTTAAGCCGGATGTGGTGGCGCACGCTTGTAATTCCAGCATTTGGGAGGCTGAGACAGGAGGATCCGGGTTGGCAGCCAGCTTCAGCTACCTAATGAGGCCCTCCACAACTTAGTGAGACCTGGTTTCAAAATAAAGAATAAAAAAACAGGGCTGGGGGTGTAGCTCGAAGGTAGAATGCCCCTGAGTTCAATCCCCAGTACCGCAAAAAAAAAAAAAAAAAAAAAAAAATCAAATTCACATTTCTAGGTATATAAGCAAAAAGAATACTTGGTTACTATGCATTCTTCTCCTTCTCGGTATTAGGGGTTGAACTTGGGAGCATTCTGCCTCTGAGCTAAACCTCTGGCCCTTTTAAATTCCAAAATGGTCTCGCTAAGTTGCTGAGGTTGACCTCGAATACACACTCCTCCTCTCTCAGTCTCTCAAGTACTAAGATTAAGTTATGTACCCCCCTGCCCTGCTGGTTACTGTGCATTTTTATGCTTTTAATGTTCAACCAACCTCACCTTGCCTGAAAAAAAAAATTACAGAGAATTATAAAGGGCAAAATGATAACTTACCAAAAACAAAACAAAACAAAAAACTTCTCAGTTTCTCACTGAGCTTTCTGTAACTTTTTAAAATTTTTATTTCTAGAATCATCTTAACTCCCCTAGAACCCTTTGGACTTGTTTTTCACAAGATATGTCCTGAAAGCCAAGCATCTTCTCAGAATGAGCCTCCAAATTTCACCAGAACAAGTTTCTCCACAACTCCCCGCTGGGAAAAATCAGAGTAGCAGGAGAAGGCAAGATTCAGCCTGCAGAGACCAGCCACCTGATCAGGCAACTCATCCTCAGTACCATCACCACATGGCACACACAAGAAATAATCAGGCAGCAAGAGACAGAAAACCTGGCATTGCTGCCAATGGCTCTTAGCTAGAAACATCCAGCACTTTCCATGACTTTACTTATTTTACTGTTTTTGAGTCAAGGTCTCACTTTGTGGCCAGGCTAGCATTGAACTAAATGGGATTACAGGACCCTTGATGACTTTAGTAAAGCAGCAAAATGACGACTACCATTATCAAGCAGCTACTGAAGAGATTATACTGTAGGGAGGAGGCTGTTTCCACCTCAGCAGTCCATGAAGGTAGATTAGCAGCAGCTATATATTTTTAGATCAGTGCTGTCCAATACAACTTTCTGTGATGACAGAAATGTTCTTTATCTGCACTGTGCATTACAGTAACCCATGGTGACAAGTGGTATATGAGCACCTGAAATGTGACTAGTGATACTAAGGAACTGGATTTTTAATTTTTTTTTTCTTTTGTGGTACTAGGAATCGAACTCAGGGGCATTCTACCTCTGAGCTACATCCCCAGCCCTATTTTTTATTCTTTATTTTGAAACAGGGTCTCACTAAGTTGCAGAGGGCCTCATTAAGCAGCTGAGGCTGGCCAAGAACCTGCAATCCTCCTGTCTCAGCCTCCCAAATGCTGGGATTATAAGCGTGCCCCACCACACCCGGCTTGGATTTTTAATTTTTTAAATCGTAATTAATTTTATTTCAAATCATCACAACTGGCTAGTTGACCACCATATCCAACAAGGCAGAAGTAAAAGCATCTCCTTCATTTCACAAATGGTTTCTGTCTGGAATCCTGTGAGGTCCCAGTGAAATACGGGACGAGAAAGCACTTTGAGAGGCACAACGTGCAGCACAAATGTAAGCTGGAAACCTGGGGCTCACAGCAGAGGCCCCTCTGGGGGACTCATCTGGCTTACAACACTGAGTCCCTCCTGCCAGTTCCAATTCAGGAAACCCTGAGCCAAGGAGTAAACAAGAGCAATGGCTCTCCAGAGTAGCCGAATTGGAGACCAGGGATCCATTAGTACCACGGCTCTCCTGTGGACAAGAACTATGAGTAATTCCCCTATCTCCAGAGCTAAGTGTAGTAACAGATACCTACTCACACAAACAAAAAAGCTCAAGGGCCATCTCCATAACTGAAGGGAAGATTGAGTATAATTGAATGCAAACATAAATAATAGATAAAAACAAGTATAGAATGCCCTGCCCTCCCAAACAATTCAAGAACCCTTTCAGAGGTAGAGGAACAGGATAGAAAATAACTCACTAATGAAGGACAAAGGGATTGCCCTGGATTTCTTTAGTTCTGGCAATAGCAAAAAGAACAAAATGAAAAATTAAACTACTGAAAAGCTTCTTATCAGATTAACCAAAACCAAAAGTTTCAAGAACAAAAGAAAGAAAATCACTTCATAATCACTTTATTCATATGTAGCCTTGTGAAGAATTCCCCCATTTCTGAGGTCTGAAGGAACTGTCTCCATCAGCACATATGCACTGGCTACACCAACATTTCCCAGGGACTGTTTTTCTTCCTCACACTCAACTTCATAATCCCAAGAAAAGGAAACCAAAAGTAAGTAAGAAAACCTGGGATTTTTTACATTCTCTCATGTAGCCACAAATAACATCTCTCAGCAAGTCTCCAAAGTCTGTCTTTTACTTCTGACCTCGAACAAAATAATTTATGTAACTGAAGGCTACCATTGTCAATGGTGGTGACACAAAGTGTCTGACACATGTAATTGCTTTTGGTGATAAAACAGTGAATGATGTAGTTACTGAAATTAAAACTACACCTAAACCTAAAACTTGCTGGATACAGATTTTACCAACCACTGGAAAACACTAACAAAAGCAGTTAAACCAATCATTAAACTTTTTATTAAAAACTCACAATGTATCCACTCATTTTTTTTCTTTTTCTATTTTTTTTTCAGTACTGGGGATTGAACTCAGGGGCATTCTACCTCTGAGCTATACCACTAGTCCTATTTTTCATATAAAGAGCTATGGGGACAAGGGTGTCTTGAAAGATAAAACACTAGTTAGCTGGATTGTGCCAAATTCTGCCTGGAATCTTCTATTGTAATCTGACTACGATTCAGAACCTGTAAAAAGCCAACCTGACAGGGTAAATATCTGAAGAAGGGAGTCTAAAAGATAGGCTCTTTTATCCATTCCACGAAGAAGATTCTATATTGTATTCTAGTATCAAATTAAACAAGAAAGCTGAGCACAATGGTGCACACCTGCAATCCAAGTACTTGGGAAGTTGAGACAGGAGGGTTGCAGGTTTGAGGCCAGCATCAGCTACTTAATGAGACCCTGTTTCAAAATAATAAAAATAAAAAGGGCTGGGGGTGTAGCTTAAAGGTAGAATGCTCCTGGGTTCAATTCACAGTACTACAAACAAACAAATACTGGATTTGTCCCCTAAAAAATAAACTCATTCTAGGCATGGTAACCCACATCTATAATCCCAGTACTTGGGAGGCTGAGACAAGAGGATCACAGGTTCAAGACCAGCCTCAGCAACTTAGTGAGACTTTCAGCAACCTAGCAAGACCTTGTTTCAAAAACAACAAAAAAGGCTGAGAGTATAGCTCAGAAATAGAATGCCCTTGGGTTTAATCCCCAGTACCACAAAAACAAATAAATGATGACAACAACAACAAAAACCTCATGGAACCCTTTCTTGTGTGCCTTCAGATTTTATTCAAGGTCTATTAAAGAACAACTGGAAAAAAACATTTCTGCATTTTCTGAAACAACCTTGTCAAAGACATTGTCCAGTACATGGTTTATGTCCATTATAAAAAGGCTTTTAGGGGCTGCAGATGTAACTCAGTGTAGAAACAATTGCTTGGTATGCACATGGCCCTAGGTTTGGTTCCCAGCATCATGGAAAAAAAAATTCTTACTAGTACCATGAAAAAGCTTCTTTCTCAGTAGACAGCCAATATACTTTTTATTAGATGATAATTATGTAATTCATCATCATATTTTCATTTTATTTTTTGGCTATCAGGACATTTCAGAACTATATTTAATGTTTAGATTCTATAACCAATATAGGTAAAGTGGTTATTATATTTGTATTCCTCCAACTCCACATGGAGAGTTTAAATTAGTTTTAATTTATATTTATATATGTGTGTTATATTAAAAGCTACTTGAAGTCATCTTTATTAGCAGAAAGCCTCACAGAAGAGTTTGACTACTATACTATAAGGGTAGCCTTAACCAGTGTTATAACAATATGGTGTCAGTAATGGTTCACTAGATAAATTCCTATCCTAAGACATCCAAAGGAAGTGAAATGAGTATGGGAAGGTCATTGGAAAGAAAGGTGCTATAGTTTGGATCTTGAATGTTCTTCGAAAGGCCCATAAGGATGCCATATTTAGAAGGTGGTGGAACCTTTAAGAGGTGAGACATAGTAGGAGGCCCTTTGGTGACTGAGGGTATGCCCTTGAAGATAACTATGGGACCCCAGCCCCATCTTCACTCTATTTTGCTTCCTAGCCATGAGATGAGTGGTTTTGCTCTACCATGTGCTCCCGTCATGATGTGCTGCCTTGCCACAGGACCAAAACAATGGGCCAACAGATTATGGACCAGAAACTCCAAAACTGTGAATCAAAATAAACTTTTTCTCTTTATAATTTAATTATCTCAAGTATTTCATTATAGTAATGGAAAGATGACTACTGAAGGAGGCATGCTACAGGAAACTGCATCCCTCCGAATAATGAAGGTGAAGGAATGCCCACTCCTACCCTTCTCTAAAAGTAGATTTGACCACAATATAAATTCAAAACAAGGCACATAGAACATTTCTGCAGATAAGAAAAAATACAACAAAGAATTCAAGTAACCTGCCCTTGTCTTTGGCTCTCCTCACTGCCCTACATTGCTGTGCCATGAAGCACTACAGTGAACAAAGCTCCTGCAGACCAAGTGGATAGCTTCAAGGACCACCAAGACAATTCTAGATGAGAGAACACATCTGCTAAAAAATGAGACCAGGGCTAGGGGTGTAGCTGAGTGGTAGAGTACTGGCCAAGCATGTGCAAAGCTCTGGGTTCAATCCCCAGTACCAGAGTTAAAAAATAAAATAAAATAAAAAGACTAACCTATTCTCATTACAACCCAGTGAGTATTACAGAGTAAGCCAGAAGACTTTTAACCTCTAAGGATAGAAGAGGGAAAGAGGGGGGGTTAGCAGTTTCTTTTTGGTGCTAGACACTAAAATAATGCTATAGACACATCTTGGTTAATTTTCACAGCAATTCACTGGATAGGTATCCCCATTCTACAGATGAGAACTGTTTGATAACACAACTAATCCAATTCAACAATGCTTACCAAACACCAGATTACCAGGCATTTTGTGTCCAGCAACCCAAAGCAGTCCTTGCGTAGAGCAGCCGCCTTCAGGTAGCAGAACTGGGTCTCCAACCAGGCCTAACTTCAAAAGCATCTTTCATCACCTGACAGCTTCCCCTCTATGCCTCAGCTAGTTAAGGACATGCTGAGCCTGACGGCACCTCAGGAACACCAAGTCCTAGCCAGCTGTCAATGCTGTCCTGCCTACTCCCAAGAGAGGTGATGGGTCAAGCAGGGAAGTCTCGTGCTCTGTGCTACAAGCTGAGATGCAAAGACCAGAATCTGCGATCCAGTGTGGGGACACAAAGGCCCAGCAAAGCAGACACCGCTCAACAGAGACGTCGGTGGGGCAGGTGGAATGTCAGATTCCCTCAGGACTAGCTAGCCCAGCCCCTCTGGTCAAAAACCTTCCTGTCAGTCCTCCTGTCATTCTCGGCAGGCACTAATCCACACTTCAATTACTTTATGTCTTGATGGACCGCTGAACTGAATTTATCTAATGCTAGTCTAGAGCTGAGGCTGCTATATGGAAATAGATTCTTCTCAGGATCAATAGGAAGATTCAGATTTCCAATCACACCCTTATCAATCATAACCAATGAGATCCTAGTCAGGAAACTGATCATGAATCAAAGATGAACTGATTAGTCCCATCAGTCAATCATACAGCTCTGGCTGTTGAAAGAGCAGGGTCTTCAGTCCCTTACAAACTACAGGACCATGAAGGCTCCACAATGCCCAGAGATGCCTGAGGCATGGCAGCCCAGCTCAACAAACACTGATGGAGTAGCTGCTGAGCACAGGCACTGGGCCAGGCCCTGCAGGGGCTCAAGATTTGATGAACAGAGACTGCTCCTGATTCAGGGGCAAGAAGGGGAGAGTAAGGTGAATCCATAAATTACTCTAATATGGGGCTTAATGTGAGCTCCATGGAAGTAGGTGTGGAGTGAGGGAGAGTATGTGCAAGAACACCCATCACTGGGACAACCTAGGAAGGAGAAAATGCGGACAGACTGTGAAAGTTGGGGTCAAATTCTTTTTCCTACTCTTTTATTGCTTTATGTTTTCTGATTACTACAGACACATACAACCATTATTTTTTTAAAATAAAGCATTAAAGGAATATTTAATAGCCCTCTAATCCCTATAATTATCACCTCTTCAAGGATAATCATTAACAGTACATAGTTTCCTAATATTTTTCTCTATATACATTCATTTACATTTATTAATATTAATTTTTCAATGGATTCATACCACACATACTCTTGTGCAAAGTGCTTTTTTTTTTGTACTGGGGTTTGAACCCAGGGGCATTCTACCTCCAAGCTATACAACGTCTACTGAATTTTTTATTTTGAAACAGGGTCTCACTAAGCTGTTGAGACTGGTCTCAAACCTGAGATCCTCCTGTCTCAGCCTCTTTAAGTAATAAGATTACAGCATGTACCACCACACCCAGCTCCCCAGTAGCTATGTCTTAATTCCTAATCCAACACCCTGTTTCAATTTCGCCTCTCCCCATATGACAATAGGTGAGGAAATCAAGGGGGATGATAATAATGGCTTTGAAATGACAGGCACCATGAGATCCTTGCTGAATAAGTAAGAGGAAGGCCAGAGGACACTGAAAGGTTCTACAAACCAAGAAGGGGCCTGGCTCATTCAAGCAAAACAACAGGCTATGGGAATTGAGGGTAATCAATGGACCAGAGTCGGGGAACAGTCATATTGTTTTATATTCTAGGGGAAGAGGAGATATCGAAGGTGGTGCTATAGGAGGAATATGCCAGGAGGAGAAGACCACAGGAAGTTGGTACAAACTCTGAGATTCTCAGGACACAGGAGGAAGTGGACTAATAAATAAAAACCCTTCTGCCTTGCACCAAGCTCTTAGACAATGGTGAAGGGGGATGTTTCCTCAGAAAAGGTTACTAGATCACCCCCTCCACCTTCCAAGCAGCCACATGTGGCAAGTATCCAGCCATCCATTCAAAGCCAGTTGCCCACTCTCTCCTCCTACAAGTCAGCTGAGGCAGCTGGCACCCATGTCTACCATAACTTGGGTACCTCCCTACCCTACCCTGGAACGCTGCCTCTGCTCCAGTTCTACCCTTCACCCTCCCTTTCCATGCTGAGTAATTACTAAAAGCCTGTCGAGCTGCTACTGCTGGAGCCCAGGCTCCTCTGAAAAGATGACACAGAATCTGACCCTCTGCTTCCTGCTGCTGCTTTGCCCACAATGGCCCTTTCATTCACTTGTTCAGCAAACATTTGCTGGCTGCTGACTGGATGCCCTTTCCTTTTTGTCATCTCTCTGACAAAGAACAGTGAAGTCAAAAACATCATGAGACATTTTCAAAACCCAAACCATTCCTAGACAGTCGATTGGCTGAGAACAAAGCCTTTCTAATAAGTGAGATTTCATTCCCTATGGGAACACATGGCCCAACCCTCAAATGCTATGGCTCAGCTCATTCTTCCTGAGAGTCAGGGTATAACTTCCTGCTCCCCCTCCACCAGTCCACCCAACTCCTGTTCATCAGCTCAGTTCTTCGTGTTTTGGGTTTTTGGTTTTGTGGCACTGGGGATTGAACCAAGAGGCATTCTACTTCTAGGCTACATCCCCAGTCCTATTTTGTTTTTATTTTGAAACAGGGTCTTGCTAGGTTGATAAGAGTTTCACTATTTGCTGAGTCTGTCCTTGAACCTGTGATCCTCCTACCTCAGCCTCTCAAGTACTGAGATTATAAGCCTGGCTCCAGCAGCTCAGTTTCTAAGAGCAAGTTCTGAGGCAGTGACAGGAAGAGTCCTTCTGAAGACATCTACTTCCCAGGAGCACTAACTCCAAGCTCTTCTAGCTGAGCCTGCTGTTAGACTGCTCCTACCATAGCAAGTATGTCTAGACACCCTTTCAAGGAAAGATTTGCTTCGGTCAGCAGGCAGCCTACAGCTCCTCTACTCAAAGTCATGACCTCCTGGGGCAGGTCTGTAATTGGTGACTGAGCCGGACATGGCTATGACAAACCAACCACTTTGGCCTAAATCAGAACAATGTTCATTCCAGAATTCCCTTCTGGGATGGCCAAGGCTTCGTGGAGCTTAAACCAAAGTCTGACTTCTTCCACTGCTCAATCTTGCCCCCCACCCCAACTTCACCCACATGGGATCTTTAGTAAATATACTGTATCACTGTCTGTTTCAGAAGAACCCAACCCCAACATTTACCAAAAGCATGAATTCTCTTGGTGGCAGAACCTATGCTCTGGTATGGCTAGAACACCAACTGGGAAGGAAGCAATAATAGTAAATATGCCCTCTGTGGCTGAAACATGTGGAAGACTCCCCAACAAGCCTTTTGTGAGATGAAATAAATAGTGGGCAAACATTAAAAGTGCCCAGCACCGCTCACCAATGATAACCACATCCTCTACCTAGCACACTCTACTCCTCGACTCAATCATTAATTCACATCCTCTAACCTTCCCTGCAATCTCTGACTCCCACACTCGGTGGAGGCCTGGCCTTCTACATCATAGAACAGACAGAAGCTATCAGATGGGATCTCCCCAGCTTCCTACTTCCAAATGGACGCAGTCTACTTTACCTCTTCCCTACCCTCTCTCCTAAATCTTCCACTTGTCCCTGTGTATTAGAATGTATCCATCAGCATTTATACACAGTCTCTAGTTTATTGTCTGTTACAAAAAGACATGAAGTCCATCAACAGATGAATGGATAAACCAATTTATCCATAAAATGTTATATCTATACAATGGAATAGTATTCAACCATAAAAAGGAACCAAGTTTTGATACATGTTGCAACATGGATGGACTTTAAATATAAGTGAAAGAAATCAGATCCAAAAAGTCCCACATTTTACAATAACTCCATTTATATGAAATATCCAAAATAGGTAAAGCCATAAATATAGAAAGCAGGTTGGTGGCTGCTAGGGTTTGGGAAATAAGAGAATGCGGAGTACCTGCTTAATGGGTATGATGCTTCCCTCTGGGTGATGAAAATGTTTTCAGATTAAATAGAGGCAATGACTGGACAACACTGTGAATGTACTAAATGCCACTAAATTGCTTACTTTAAATGGTTAATTTGGGGTTGTGGATGTAGTTCAGTGGGGTACAGTGTTTGCCTAGCAAGTATGAGGCTCTGGGTTCAATTCCCAGCACCATCAAAATAAATATATTAATTAGATAAGATGGTTAATTTTATATTATGTGAATTTCACTTCAATTTAAGAAAAAAAGACAAAGAAAAACCTCCCAGACCCTTTCTGGTTACCACTTTTCTCATTACCTTTCATTTCTCTTACACTGACAAACTTCTCAAGGTTTGTCTATACTTGCAGTCTCTACTTCCTCACTCTCCACTCACCCAGTGACCTCATGCCCTCACTCCTCACCTCAGAAATTCTCCTGGTAGCACCTGACACAGGAGAGCAGTACCTCTGTCCTGAAGGTCTCTGCCCTGACTTCCAGGTCACTGCACACCTCAGCTCAGCTCCTCCCCAGAGAGCCTCTCCCTTGCCAGGCTGCTATGCCAGCCTCTTCAACCTGACCTTTGAGAGCTGAAATTTCTCAGGAGGCAGTGCATAGCTCTCTTCTGGAGATCATTAGTTCTCACATCCCTAACTGCCATCTAGACACATATGCACAAATACACACATACACAGGGCACAGAACAAACTCGAAGGAGCTATCAGATAACAAAACGTACTGCAAAGCCTCTAACTAAAACAGCTTGGTACTGACACACAAACAGACAGAATGACCAGTGGAACAAAAAAGAAAATTCAAAACTAAAACAACAGGACATTTTAGTATTCAATAAGAGTAACATCTCAGATCTGTGGGGAAAGAGAATTTTTGATGAACAGTGTTGTGATAACTTAGCAGACATACCAAAAAAGATAATGTTAACTCCTTTCCTTATGCCTGCATATCAGAATAAATTCCAAACAAATCAGGTATTTTAAATATAAAAAACAAAATCATGTAAATATCAAAATAAAACACAAGTGAACTGCTCTACCACCTGGGAGTAGTAAATAATGCCCTTATTATGATTCAAAATCGATTCAATAATAAATATCAATAAACTTGACTATACAACAATTTTATAAAAATTTAAAATTCATGGAAAAGTAAAAAGACAAGTGACAAACTGGGGAAAGCATTTAATATCATAGACAAAGTGTTACTATCTCTCACATAGAAAGAGCTTTTAAAAAACCAGAAGAATTCAGATAGGAGGATCACAGATTCCAGGCCTGCCTCAGCAACTTAGAGAGATCCTACTTCAAAATAAAAAATAAAATACAGCTGGTGGTATAGCTCAGAGGCAGAATGCCTTGGGGTTCTATCCCCAGTACCACAAAAATTAATTAATTAAAGAAGAAAAAATTCACCTCTATAGAAAAAGGATTGGAGATGTGAACAAGCAGTTGACAGAAAAAGAAATATAATGCCCTTTAGCCATATGACAAGATGGTCAACTTTGCTCATAATGCTAGAAAGGTACAGTGGGATATCATTTCTCACCCATAAACTTGTAATCCATACTCTGCAGTTCAGAATAGGGAAAAATGGCACTTGAAACACTGAGGCTGGGGATGCAAAACAGCAGAGCCCTAACCATCTAATAAAATTATAACTGCATTTACCCTTTGGTCCAAAAGTCTAACTTAAAGGAATAGATTGCAAAGATATATTGACAACAACCTGAATGAGCTTGGAGGTAGATTCCTCCCTGGAGCTTTCAGAAAGGAAAAGAGGCTGGCTAACACCTTAGTTTCAGGCTATGAGGCCCTGAGAAGACGACCCAGCTAAACAGTGTCCAGGCTTCTGACCTACATATACTATGCAATAGTAAATAGGGTGGTGTCATTAGCAATACAACAGCTGTGAAGACAGCCCAGAGATGAGAATGAGTGGGCTGTGTGAGACTTTGGACCATTTAGTTTGGCTGGACCAGCAGGTAGAGCTAGGGATTTAGAACAGTGGAGGTTGTTGAGGCCAGCTTTCCTTGCCTGACCATCCAACAGGGTGTGGGAGGTAGGAGATAGATAAGGAGAAAGGTCAAGGTGGAGAGACCCCTGGGAGCTGCATTGCTGGAGAATTCAGAGCATATCATCTGGCTGGACATGGTGGCGCACACTTGTAATCCCAGTACTTGGAAGGCTGAGATAGGAGGATCACAAGTTCGAGGACAGCCTTAGCAAGTGGTGAGACTCTCATCAACCTAATGAGACTCTGTTTCCAAATAAGAAAATCAGGGTGGGGGGTGCAGCTCAAGGGTAGAATGCCTCTGGGTTCAATCCCCAGTACCAAAAAATAAAAATGAAATAAAAGAGTATATGATCACTGAGAGTTCAACTTTATTCTCAAGAATCTGTAAGTTCCTTTATTTCTTTTACTCCCCTCTCCACTCCTGTTTTCTGGACATTCAGATTTTAAACTACATGGTCTTGAAAGAAAAAAAAGCTTAATGAAAAGGTAGCCCATTATTTGATACAAATTTCTTCTTTGAAAGTTTTCCTTTTATATAACTCTATTTCTGCAGATAATTGAATCCAACTGTGATATTTGAATAGTTTTAAGAAAGTACATTCAGTTTTACTTGCAAAGGGAGGGGACCCTTGGCCTCTTCTGTAAGATAAGCAAAATGGATGGGGATGCAAAATGCCCTGCTTATTTCTCTCCAAAAAGAATGAACACCAGACCCAGCCCAGTTCCTGTGCCCAGCAGGGAGCAGGCCTTTGTTCAGAGAGCACCACAGGTGTGATGAGCACAGCACCAAAGACAGAAGGCAAAACTGCTACATCTCTGGGCTCATGAAACAGGGAACATTAAAACAACAGGAGCTGGAGAGTGCCTGGTACAAGGGAAATATCTCTTATCCTACAGTGTTGTTGCTCCTGTTGACTTTATTCAGGCCTTAGAACAGTATGACTCCATTCTTTTGGAAGTATATTCTATGGAAGCTTTAAAATATAAGTTCCAACAAAGGAAAAAGCAGGTGCTATCGAACAGTCTTAGCCGACAATACTTCAGAGCTTGGTTAGCCCATCTTCCTACACCAACCCACTTCCTGCACCAAAAAAGGTGCTGATAGTTCATCCAACACCCCACAGTGGGTCCCACAGGACCTCCTGACACGAGCTCTAGGGCTGGAAGAGACTGGTCCTTCTCTATGATGTATAATGGAGGATCTCCAGATTCACTTTCTATCCCTCACCCATTAAACTGCCATCATCCACACATTGTTCTAAGGTTTTTGTTTTGTTCTGTTTATTGTTTATTGGTACTGGAGATTGAACCCAGGAGCATTCTACCCCTACCCCCACCCTTTTTTTGTGTGTGTGTGCAGTACTGGGGATTGAACCCAGGGGCATTCTACCTCCAAGCTCCCCCTCTGGCCCTATTTTTTATTCTTTATTTTGAAATAAGGTCTCACTAAGAAGTTGCAGAGGGCCTCACTAAGCAGCTGAGGCTGGTCAGGATCTTCCTGTCTCAGCCTCCCAAATACTGGGATTACAAGGGTACCTCACCACACCCAGCTCCTATTTTAATTTTGAATCAGGGAGGGTCTCACTAAGTTGCTGAGACTGGCCATGAACCTATGATCCCCCTACTTCAGCCTCCCAAGTACTGAAATTATAGGCATGTGCCACCACACCTGGTTCTAAGGGTTTTTTTGTTTTTTTTTTTTTCAGTACCAGGGATTGAACTGAGGGGCATTCTACCTCCGAGCTATACCCCTAGTCCTATTTTTAGTTATTTATTTTGAATGAGGGTCTCACTAAGTTGCAGAGGGCCTCATTAAGTAGCTGAGGCTGGCAGCAAACTCAGATCCTCCAGTCTCAGCCTCCCAAGTACTGGGATTACAAGCGTGCACCACCACGCCCAGCTTTCTAAGGCATTTTTTAATCCGTACTTTCAATTGTACATGTATTACTCACTGGGGGAGGTAGATTGTCTTTAGTGTGTCCTAAATTTATTCCCCTTTCAAATAGTGCTGCCACATTCTACCAACTACTATGTGTCAAACCGGCCCACATTCCACTCACTTTACCCTACAGGTTTCAATACTTGGCACACAGAGAAGCTCAATACATACTGTGACCAGATAATTTTCCTACTCTGATCTTACTTTTCCATATCAGAAAGTCCCCCACCCCCACCCCACCTCACCCCACACACTATCTTCACATCCGCATGTAGTCCAAATGTGTCATGGCTAAACCAGAATCTGAAATAATATTCCTCCCTCCAGAGAGCCAGTCCTGGATCACCAGTTTAAACATGACTGAGGAGAGGCACATCTCAAAAACGAGCCCTCAGCTGGGCGTGGTGGCGCAGGCTTGTAATCCCAGTACTTGGGAGGCTGAGACTGGAGGATCCGGGTTCACGGCCAGCCTCAGCAACTTCGTGAGGCTCTCCACAACTTAGTGAGACCCTGTTTCCAAAACAAATAATAAAAAATAGGGCTGGGGGTATAGCTTGGAGGTAGAATGCCCCTGGGTTCCATCCCCAGTACTGAAAAAAAAAAGAAAAAACAACAACAAAAATCAGCCCTTACCTGCAGGAGGAACAATTTCTGCCAAGAAAGTAGTAAATGATGCTATTTATGTGCTCTACTTGCTGATGGGGTGAACACATTGGCAGCATTTCTGAACAACCCACCTCGAACATGATTCACATTTCCATGCTGAGCAAAAGTAGAAAAGAAACAACAGGAGTGTTTTCCCCCAGTAGAACTAGAAGTCTCAAAAGGAAATGGCCCTAATACAAAATCCTCACACTGCTCAAGGATAAAAGGGTGACACAGAGGAATTCATTATTTCATCGATGAACAAATATTTATTGAACACCTGTTATAAGCCAAGAACAGCCTAGGACCTAAAGATCTAGATGTCAGCAAAACAACCAAAATCTTTGTCCTCTTAGAGCTGATATTCTAATGTGGAAATAGACAATAAATAACACAAGCAAAACATACAGTATTAGATCCTAAGTGCTAAGGAACAAAATAATGCAGGAAGAAGTACAGAAATGTCAAGAAGGGATAAAACTTTGAGAGGATGCCCAGGAAGGACTTGTTAGAAGGTCACTTTGAAGATTTTTTTGGAATAATTTTAGATTATAATTTGCAATGATAATACAAATATTTCCTAAAACTCCTATACACTCCTCACCCAGGTTAGTTTGCCTGATACTGTCAACTTACCTTACCATGGTATGTTTGTTAAAACTAAGACACCAACACTGGCACACTGCTATTAAATAAACTCCAGATGTTTCATGCTTCATTAGTGTTTCCATAAACACCCTCTTTCTGTTCAAGCCTCCAACTCAGAATACCACCACAATGCATTTAGATGTCCTGTCTTCCTTGGTCTGTAGTAGTTTCTCAGCCTTCTCTTGTTTGTCATGACCATAACAATCTGAGGAGTACTAGTCAGGTGTCTTGTAGAATGTCCCTCAATTTGGGTTTATTTGATGTTTTTCTCATGATGAGACTGCGATTATTGGTTTTGAGCAAGAATACCACAAAGATAAAGTGCCCTGTTCTCTTATCCTATCAGATGATAAACTATATCTGCCTGACTCTTCTTGATCACTTGGTATTCTTTTGTTTGTTTTTGTTTTGTTTTTTGTGGTACTAGAGACTGAACCCAGGGGCATTCTACTGCTGAGCTACACCCCTAGCCCTATTTTTTATTCTTTATAATGAAACAGGGTCTCACTAAGTTGCAGAGGGCCTCACTAAATAGCTGAGCCTGGCAGCGAACCTTCGATCCTCCTGTCTCAGCCTTCCAAGTACTGGGACTACAAGCATGCACCACTATGCCCGGCTACTCTTGGTATTCTTGATTCAAGTAGTATGCACCAGATTTCTGAACTGTAAATATTTTTCCCTTCCCAAAGTCTACTCTATAAAAATGAGTCACTGAATCCAGCTTATACCCAAAAGATTTAAGCTACACCTCCTAGAGGGGTAGTGCCTACATACATTATCAGAATTCTTCTATCAAAATTAAAAAAAGAGCTGGGCATGGCAGTCTACGCTTGTAATCCCAGCATTTGCTTGTAATCCCAGCATTTGGAAGGCTAAAACCGGAGGATCCGGGTTCACGGCCAGCCTCAGCTACCTAGTGAGGCCATCTGCAACTTAGTGAGACCCGGTTTCAAAATAAAGAATAAAAAATAGGGCTGGGGGTATAGCTCGGAGGTAGAATGCCCGAGTTCAATCCCCAGTACCGCAAAAAACAAACAAACAAACAAAAAAAACTAGCTGGGTGTGGTGGTGCACACTTGTAATCCTAGTTCTTGGAAGGCTGAGACAAGAAGATCACAGGTTCACGGCCAGCCTCAGCTACCTAATGAGGCACTCCGCAACTTAGTAAGACTCGGTTTCAAAATAAAGAATAAAAAATAGGGCTGGGGGTATAGCTCAGAGGTAGAATGCCCCAGAGTTCAATCCCCAGTACCGCAAAAAAAAAAAAAGAATAAAAAATTTTGGCTAGAGATGGAGCTCAGAGGTAGAATGAGCCTGAGTTCAATCCCCAGTTCCAAAAAAAAAAAAAGAAAACCACAACTTCTCTACATTAATCACTAATATTTATATGAGTTTAGACTCATGTATCTACATTTTATACTTTGGATTACAATCCAATCCAATACTATGCCATGATTAGGGATGGTTTAAGAGTGTCTCGCAAGCCAGGCGTGGTGGCGCACGCTTGTAATCCCAGCATTTGGGAGGCTGAGACCAGAGGATCCAGGTTCGCAGCCAGCCTCAGCTGCTTAGTGAGACCCTTCACAACTTAGTGAGACCCTGTTTCAAAATAAATCATAAAAAAAAAAAAAAATAGGGCTGGGGGTATAGCTCAGAGGTAGAATGCCCCCAGCTTCCATCCCCAGTACTGCAAAAAAAAAAAAAAAAGAGTGTCTCCCAAAGGTTCATATGTTGGAAGCTTGGTCCCTAGTGGCAATGTTAAGAGGTGGGGGGTGGGGGTGGGTTGGGGATGTAGCTCAGTGGAAAAACACCTGCCTAGTATGCAGGAGACCCTGGGTTCCATTCCCCAGTGCTGAAAGGAAAAAAAAAAAGAGGTGGTCAGGGCACCAAGTGCTGTGTGCATGTAGTCATTGTCAACATGATTTACATTATGATGTGAGACTATAATGCACCAATAAAAGCACACTAACAACAATAAAAAAGGGATGGGGGACTAGTGAGAGGTTGTTATATCATTGGAGAACTGTCATAGAAAGGAATGTGTCATCTGGGGGTAACTGTGGTTAGTTCTCACAAGATGGTTCTTATAAAAGTACAAGACTGGTCCCTTCCTGCTCACTGGCCTCCTGTCCTGCCACATGACTTCTCTGTCTCCCACATGCTCCCACCACTGTGATGCCATCCAACATGAGATTCTCACCAGAACAGAGCCAATGCTAAAGCCATGCCCTTGAACTTATAAAAGTGCCATGGAGGGGTATTCTACCTCTGAGCTACACTGCTAGCCCTATTTTATCTTATTTTATTTTTTTTGTGGTATTGAAGATCAAACCCAGGGGGTATTCTACCTCCAAGCTATACCCCAAGCCCTTTCTATTTTTTTGTTTTTAAACAAGTTCTCACTAGGTTTCTGAGGCTGGTCTTGAGCCTGCCATCCTCCTGTCTAACTCTTTCAAGTACTGGAATACAAGGCATGCACCATCACACCTGGCTCTGTTCTTTATTTTGAAACTTGATCTCACTAAGTTACTACATTCTCACCTCAAAATGCATTCTCCTGTCTTGGCCTCCCAAGTACTGAGATTAC
>PVLC010022492.1:0-26690 GCA_004027655.1 Graphiurus murinus
ATATAGAGAGGTGACATTTGAAGGAAGAACTAAAATATGTGAAGAAACAGACACCATGAAGACAAGGTTGAGAAGAACAATGGAAGAGGCAAGGGACAGAAGCCAGAGAGTTTGGCAAGAGCTAGGTCTCAAAGGGCAGTAGCCCATTGAGGGAGTAGTTAAGATTTTATGCACAGTGTGATGCTGTTATAGGGTTAAACGAAATGTCTCTGGTGCTGGTTTTCAGTACTACAAGGCTCTGTTTCTTTGAAAGAATCAAGAAAAATTCAATCACTGTGTATATATTGAAGGTTTTCTTCCTGCAACACATTGTGTTCAATTAGTGAGGAAATAAAACATATAATTGGAAGCCTGGCCATCAGTAACTTATGAAATTCCAGTAGATAAGTGGAGTTGTAATAACATAATAAAGTATAGTCTTTTTACCTTTCACATTTAGGTATAAACAACATCAGAATTGAGAAGTAGGAATGAATTATGCTTTTTCCAGAAAAATTCAATTGACCTAGTGCAATTTACTAAAAGACCATCCTGTCTTTTCTGCAGTTTTCATTTTTTTGAGGTATAATTGGAAATTATGTTACATAATTTTTAATTTTAATTTTTTAAATTTATTTTTTAATTTTAATTTTAATTTTTGCAGTTAAGGGGATTGAATCCAGGGACACTCTACCACTGAGCTTCTTCCCCAGGCTTTTATTTATTTATTTATTTATTTATTTTGTGATACTGAGGGTTGAACTTAGGTGTATACTACCTCTGAACTATACCCCTAGCCCTACTTTAATTTTTTTTGCCTTGAAATAGGGTCTCACTTAGTTGTGGAGGACCTCGCTAAGTTGCTGAGGTTGGCCATGAACCTGTGATCTTGCTGTCTCAGCCTCCTAAGTACTGGGATTACAGGCATGTACCATCACATCCGGCTTTCTCCACCTTTTTAAATTTTATTTTGAGACAGGGACTTGCTAAGTTGCGGAGGCTGGTCTGGAATTTGTAGTCCTCCTGCCTCAGACTCCCAAGTCTTTGGGGATTACAGGCATGCTGGAAAATTTTAAAATGTATCTATTTAATATATACAACTTGATTTACATGCATTTGTTTGTTGTAAAACATTTTATACAATAAAACTAGTTAAAATATACTTCACCTCATATATTGTTATTTTTTAACACCAGAATTTTGTCTTAAATTGGTGAGTACATATGAATGGGTCTGCTTCTAGATTCAATATTTTTATTATAATTTTTAATTCATATTACTTGTACAAATAAATATTTTTCACTGTGACATTTCTACAACATATATATTATGCTTTCATCATATCTACCCGTCCCTTTCTCCTCCTTTGCTCCCATCCCAGAGTCTACATTCTCCTCTATTGATCAATTGTCTATTCATGTACCCATATCACAATTTTTTTCATTATTGTAGTTTGGTAAAAGTCTTGATATTTTGTCATATATTTTATTCCAATTGTTCTCCCTCAGGATTTTTTATGGTTTCTCTTAGTGCTTTGCATTCTGATATAAATTTATATTTAGACTTACTTTTTAGAAAGTTGAGATTTTAATTGAACTGCATTGAAACTCTATAACATTTATATACCAGCTATAAGCACTTAGATATCAAAAGATAAAATTTTAAAATTCCAAATAAGTTGGAAAAATACCATAATTAGAGATTGGAGGATTTAATATTATTGAAGTGTCAGTTCTCTCAATATTTTTCTCTTATCATGATATTTTACCCCATTTGATTTCTCGTGTAATGTCATATAGGTTTCAAGATAGAGAAATAAAATTTTAAAATTAAATTTATTACTAGGTATTGGTGACTTTCAGTCTATTATAAGTTGAATTCCTCTTTCAAGTTTTATCTTCTAAATGATTATAGTTTGTATGTGATTAATTCATATAGAACTCATAACCAGCAACATAATGATTTTTGTTAATTCTAATAGTTTATATATTTTTTAATATTTTCCATTCTTTTCTTTGTGTTTCATTCTGAATTATTTTCTATTAATCTGTAGTCCAATCACTAATCCTATCTCCTGTAGTTTCTAAGATACTATTAAACCATCTTTTATTTCTTAATTTTAATTCACTAAGCTTTCTCTCTATTGCTTTTGGTGAAGTTCCTCAAATTATCATATTTATACCTATTCATCTCAGTTTAAAAAAAAAAAGTCTGTGTACATATCCAAGTTTGGATCACTTGGGCATTTATAGCCATTTTCTCTTTGTTTTTGCTTATTTGGTTGTGTTTATTGACATGATTTATAAGTTTTAAGTAAATGCTGGATAGTATGTAAAAAGAAATAGGCTCTGGATGAGATCTTCCTCCAAAGAGGATTTAGTGTATTTATTGTTTCAACTCAAAACAAAGTACAGACAAATCACTTCTATCCAGACAAAACTGACCTATTTTTAGTTTGTTCTTACTCTTTTTTATTTTGTATGAATCTAAGTTAAAGAAGAGCTTAGGTGTTTGAATGGGGTTATTCTTATTTGGGTAAGCTGAATACTGCCTTCTATCTTTCTAAGCACCATGAGATTTTCAAAATCTCTGCTAAGCTATATAATTTCTAAGCACAGTCTTGAGTTCCTCAGACTCTCGGAGTCAGTAAGTTTAAGAGTAGAAATTCTGTGCAGAATGTCAGAGTCATTTTCTGAAGTTTCCTGATTTGGGTCCCTTGAGTTTCTAGACTGTTGCTTTGCAATCAATTTCCATGTTCAGGGCTATGAGTTGTCTGCCAAAGTGAAAACAGGAGGTAAATGTGAGATGTATTCTAATGTAATTCCATTTTCTTCAGGTAGTTGGTTCTTGAATTTCTTTTTACCTTAATATGTCTCTAGTAATTTTAAATAGTAATAGTTATTTTTGTTTTAGAAAAATTTTAATCATCTTTTCATGGTTGATCTTAATGGGAGGGGTTGTCTCAACCAACTACTTCATCACAAAAAGGGACCCAGAGTTAATAGTACAATTTTGCATAACATAATATTAAAGAACAAAATTGAAAAAAAGGAAAATCCACATGTTGCTGACCTATGGTAGTTATTTTACATATTTAGTATAATTGTACAATCTCAATACATGACATATGAGAAATTTGACTCTTTGCTACCTCTCCAGCATCATCTACTGAGATTTCTTCTAAATCAAACTGTACTTCTCAAAGTCTGGAAAATATTTCATGTATTTCCTCAACTCTGCATTTTTTGCATACTATTTTATATGCATAGAACTAAGCTTCTCAACTGGTAATTCCTGAATGAACTAATGATGTGATAAGATCTAGATCCTCAGCTAATTTAGCTCATAGAGTACCAGATCGGAGCCATATGTGGACAGAGAACACAGAAAAGTTGTCTCCAGCTGAGAGTTATTTCTCCACTTCCAAAAGTGTACCATAAAAATATTATTATATGTGTCACAATATGAACAAAATTGGAAGCAGTGGCCAAGAATATCTCCCTGTACATGCTTCGACATCCTCATATACAATCAATTTTTGTTCCATGATAGATTTTGCTCATTATTTAAGACCTGCTCAAGTATAATCTCTTTACAGTTCATTTTATTTATTTCTATAACAACATAATTTTTATAATTTTGTGGCTTTTTATATTGTACCAAATATATGAGTTTTGAAGTTAGAAAAACTAAATTTGAGTCCTACATTAGGCCCTGTGGTCTTTGGTAAGTTTTTTTCTGAGTGTCAGTTGTCACATCTATAAAATGAGGGAAATACTACCTGCCTCATTATTTTAAAAGTCCTTATTGAATGCATATTTTATGTTAACCACTGAACTGAACATTAGATTGAAAGAAAGAATGTCTATGAATGCATATAGCAACAGCACAGGAAAAAAAAATAATGTGGTCACTCAATTTAAAGTTTCACTGCTATTATTTTAAGATCAATAACTTGGATTAATAACAGTTGATACAAGATTAGGATCAATTCGTAGAAATTTCAAGTTTAAAGCCTGAGCAATATACAAATTGTACCCTGCAATTTAGTTCCTCTAAGCTCTTATTGTCCTATAGGTGACTTACAGTCTTCGACATTCTTCATTTGATTCATTAAGTAGATAATTGTACAAATTATATACATATTAAATTTGCTTCCTCAATTCATGTTTATCTCCACTGCAGTGTCTCTCATTCAATGCCATCAGTTGACAAGGATCTAGTTCCTAAGTGAGACAGACTTGAGTTTGAATCCTGTCTCTCTCATTTACTAGTTATCCATTGTATACTTATAGCATGGAAGTTATTTAGTTAACCAGCCTAGGCTCAAGCTTCCTAATCTATAACAACTGATAAAATCATTATATATGCCTCAGAGGATGATTTTGGAGATAGAAGGGGATTCTACATGTAAAATTACACAATGCGGGCAACTAGAAAGTACTCAATAACTGCTAGCTATTGTTATTATCTCAATCTCAGGCTCCTTTCCAGGAGTCCTCATATAAGCCAAGGAGCAATTTAATCTATTTCCTTCTTCCACTCCCATTTTCCAGAGTCCTCAATCCCAGGTGAGAGTGTTGGAAAGGGCTTTCTTTCTTAAATGCATCGGGGAAGGCCAGTTATTCCACATAAATCAAGTGTCCCCTTGAGGTTCCTAGTCTTTAAAAGCCTGGGAATGTGGGTAGTCTTGGCTTCCCTGAGTTTGTCCGGTGTGTAGGATGTCCTGGCAGTCCATCCACTTGAGCCTGAAATTTGGCCTTGGGGCTTGGTTCTGTTCACTTCCTCCTAACTAGGCTTCCAGGCCAGGAAAATGTTGTAATAAACTTTTTCTTTTCTCTCCAGAAAACCCCTAGAGATTCTTCCTCTTGGATTTGAGGGTAGACATTTAAATATTGCCTTCACTAGATGTTTTTTAGTTCAGTGAAAGATTTTTTTTTTTTTTCAAATTGTCTGCCTTAACCAATTTGTCCAACCCTTCTGTACATTCCTAATTTCAACCCAAGGTTGGGGAATCTGTTTATATTTAAGCTTCTAGGAACCCATATATTTTTTATTCTTTTATAACTTTTTAGCCTACTTTTTTGGGAGGCTCTGTCGTTGCTTGCTGACTTTTCTGTTTACATGCTTAAAGTTATATTTTATATTTTAATATACACACTAGGGCGCAATGAGTTTTCTTTCATAATTAGATGAGACGAAGAGAAAGAAATAATTTGAACCAAGAACAAAATATGCAGGAAATAGACATGGAAAAGACCCATTTTTAAGTTTAGCTGATAAAAGCTTAGAATTTTAGATTGGGGGAAAGTGATTCCAAAGGACAGCCCTAATTAAAAAAAAGATTCGCCCTTGCTCCTAATTCATAGTCTTTTTATTTTAGGCCTGCATTTCTGAGTCTAGTATGAAAAATGAAAGTAAAGAAAAAGTGATATCAGCCCAATTTATTGTCAAGATCTATAGGCCATGGAATAGAAATTTATGAACATACCAAAGGATGTATGTAATGAATTCACAAATGATTCACTGCCTTTCAAAGGGTATCCCATACCAAGCATCACTGCTTGCAAGATCTTTACCCATCTGCCATTCAGGATTTATCATTTTCTGATTGATTGAAGGAACAGGGAAGGGCAGGGCTATACAAAGGATTACTCCAGAGACACAGAAGTGATCCTGGAAAATATACACATTATTCCTAAGAGAGTTCAGAAAAATATCAAAGCTGAGGGCTTCATAGAAGAATATTTGTATCTTTAGCTAAGAGAGGTATGCATTTCTTAGGAGAAAGGGGAAATTCAATCTATAAAATCTTTAGATATTTTCCTTTCCCCCATTTATAGGGAAAAATTTAATATAGAGTTTCAATCACCTTCGCAGATGCTCCTAGTGAATAATGCAGTGAGACTCTAATTCTCTAAGGCGTGGTCAGTGCTTTCTGGAATGAGAGCTTTGGAGAGCCGTGGATAGACAGCCACGTCACCTTAGGCTGTGAAGCTGGCAAGTTTCATTCTTATTGTTTCTGTCTATACTTTTGTCTACCTTTCCAATTACTACATCTTATAGGAAAATATCAAAGCTACATCCTACTTACAGGATGTAGTAACTGGAAAGGTAGACATTCCGACAAAATATGTTAAAAGGATTAGTTAATTAAATGAGAGTGATCTGTGTCCAGGGTGAGTGTAGGATCAAATACATTTCCAGGAAGCTTTACATTCAGTTTTGCCCCCCATCCCTATCCTTACCATCATTTTCCCTTTTCCATGGAATACATATAAAGAGTGAGCTGATTTCTCAGTTGGGATGGTTACAGAAACTTTCTAAATGTTCTTAGGTGAGAAATCATATTCTCTAAAGTTTGACATTTTTTGAATTTTTAATAATTCTGATGACTAGGGAACTATCACCTAGTGAAATTTTTAGACGTATGCCGCTTTTAAATATCAGCTTTAAAATGCTTATAGAGCCTGGCAAGCTAATTGGCTTTTCTGTATGTTCTTGCAGAACATTTGCAACCCAATACTGGGAAGACTTCCAAAAGGATTTCATCAGATAATAAGTAGATTATTCAGAGATCCATAATGAGATCTTCAGATCCAAGTACAGAGACACTTTGTTGGAATGGATGTAATGGGAGAGATTCAAAACAGACAATAAATATTATTGAACTTTTTGATAACAGTACCATAAATAATTTATTGTGTATAAATGATATTTTCTTTGTTGTTTTTAATATTTTACTAATATATTTTATGAATGCCTTATTGAAACATATTATAAGTGATATTAGTATTGAAATATTTTATATTAACCTTGCCTCTGACAGATAACATTGTTTACTTTGATCTGGTTAAAGAAAACTAAGTTCACATTTTTTACTACAGAGTTTCACATGATTGATACTTCTTTAATACCTGAAGTAAAAAAAAAGTCCTTTTCTTCTTTCTCAGCATTATTTGATACAAATATTTTGAACATACAGATGTAGCCAGCCAAACGCATACACTTCAACTTATTTGCCATAAACTATTCTCTGT
Organism: Graphiurus murinus; assembly: GCA_004027655.1. NCBI lineage: Eukaryota > Metazoa > Chordata > Mammalia > Rodentia > Gliridae > Graphiurus > Graphiurus murinus. The sequence continues at coordinate 7,020 of PVLC010022492.1, forward strand.
GTGTTAATATCAGTAAAAAGACATAGTAATTTCAATGTGAATGACCATTGCAGTATTCCAAAAATTATGATTTCATCATTTGGAATTAAACAACTAAAAAGATGGAAATGCTTGTATTTATTGCCATTTTAATGCCAAAATATAACAAACACATAAATATTCCCTTAACTAAATATCATTGATTAATTATAATCTGTGCATTAGAAGATGTTATTTTTGTCCATTATTTATTAATTTATAAGCACTGTCAGAAAATTGGGGTAAACAGCTGATTCTGTGGCCTTTCCTTTGGCCTTAGGACACCTGAACCTTTGATCCTTGGTCAATTATCCTTATAACTCAGTTATTTGGAGTTTATCTATCTTGGCTCTAAGACAGATGTGAATTGGGCCAAAGACTAGGTATTACACCAAGTATTTATTTCCAAGTAATGAACAGAAGGTATTGATGAGATATAGTTAGGCCAGAGAATCAGATGAGTTATGTAACCTGGAGGGGCTATCTAATTAACCAGGTATAAATCATGAGAGGCTTTCAAAAGGGAAGAAAAATATCCCAGAGCTGAACATATCCAAATAAACTGAGCCTTAAATTCCATATCCACACACACTCAACTGTGAAATCTCTAGGACACTGGAAGTTGTCCCTGGGAGTTCTGTGTTATGGCTGTGCTGCATCATGACGCCCAGCCACTTGGTGCTAGGTAAAGTCAATTTTGTATCATGATTTTGATTATCAGTGTTTTAAATAATCACTTATAGCACTGTGTATCTTCCCTTGGATAAGCTTGGGTTTACCTCTTAAAATATAAGTTTCATTTTTAGACTATGTTGTGGCCAAGGCGTGCCCTAGGAGCTGGAAAGAAACATCTACTCCAGCAAGTTCTAGCTGTTTATTATACCATATGAGTAAAAGCTTCATTTTGACAAGTACTACAGTGATAGCAGGAGCCGAAGTAGAAAACTCAACCTGGAATCTGAAAGTGAGGAGGACCTCAATAAAAATCAAATGTAAAAAAATTGTAAGGAAAAAAAATCATGTTCCAATGCTTATTATATGGCATTGTCAGAACTAAGATTAGACAAAGAGCCTGAGACAGGACCCTGTCACCGGTTAGTCTCTTAGTTTAAGAAACCAGGCCTTGTCTTAAGACCATTTAAATGACCAGAGCATCTCAGTGGCCTACCAGAGAGCCTTTCAAAATTAAGCTTGGTGTGGTGGCGTACACTTGTAATCCCAGCATATAGGAGGCTGAGACAGGAGGATCCGGGTTCATGGCCAGCTTCAGCTACCTAGTGGGGCACTCCGAAACTTAGTGAGACCTTGTTTCAAAATAAAGAATAAAAAATAGGGAGGGGGTGTAGCTCGGAGGTAGAATGCCCCTGGGTTCAACTCCCAGTACCACACACACACAAAAAAATATGCCTTCAGTGAGTTATCTTTCTTACCAAAAAAGCCTGGAAATTTTAATCATAAAACCAAGCTACAAGATTAATTGTTTTCAAGTAACAAAAGACAATGCAATTTTTATGATGTAACAGGTCTCAATTTGTTAGTACAGGGCTAATGTTTCCTATTACAAACCAGAATTGTCTCTGAAATTCAAAAATATATATAATTCACAAGCATTTATATCTTTTGAAATATAGAAAAGAAGTGACTTATTTTACTAGACAATATTCTACATCTTCTTTTGATCAAAGAACAGAAATAACATCTTTCTCAAAAGCACCATTTTAAGAATCATGAGTCCCCATGCATATTCTCAACTTTTTAAACTTCAATAAGAACCTTTTTTTTCTAGTTCCTATTGACTCATGCTCCATTTAAATTCAATAAATATTTATTGAATGGCAAGTATGTATTCAATAGTCCACTCACAAGAATATTAATGATAACAAAATTTATAATTTGTATTAGGGAGGTAAAATTTGATTAGGGAGAATATAATATAAGCTATATAGAGGAGTATAAATCTGCTTGCAGAACTGGGTGCAATGTAGCATACATTATATACTATTACTCAGATAATAGTAAAGAAATTCTTAAAGCAGTGGAGGTGAATGACTATAGTAGATAGAAAAAACAGATTCTAAAAGATACAATTTAAAAATACAACTTAGTAAATGTAGCAGCAATTGTTGAATAAATTCATATGAATATTATTATCAAAGATCTTTTTTGATTATTCAAAAGAGATAAAAATAATGTAGTCTCAGACTGGCGTGGTGGCAGAAGCTTATAATCCCACTACTTGGGAAGCTGAGACAGGAGGGTCGGGGTTTCAAAGTCAGTCCCAGCAGTTTAGTGAGACTGTCAGCAACCTAGTAAGACTCTGCTTCCAAATAAAAAATAAAATAGGGATGGGGCTCAAAAGTAAAATGTCCCTACTTTAATCTCCAGTACCACAAAAATAAATAAAATACATAAATAAAAATAAAAATTTAAAAATGCAATCAATTCTGCTGGTTGATGAATGAATGCCTTTAGAATAGAAACTAATATTCACATTTGTAATTTGTATTTATGCTTCACAACTGAGAGTTCTATGCTTACCATATCACTTACAACTTCTCAAAATAATGTTCCAGTTCTAGAACTCTGTTATATCCATTTCACAAATAAGAAAACTGGGGCCTTGAATGAGTAACTAACTTGCCTATATACAAATATCAGAAAAGTAAAGTTGGTCTTCAAAGCACAATAATCCGACTCATACACCTAAAATCCAACCCGTGATATTGTATGCGAAATATGTGACAAGCTTGTTTCTGGCCATAGCAAAGCTGCTTGAATCAGACTTGCTGCTATTTGGCTCAACTACTGAAAAAAGGTGAATAAAGTGTAAAATACAAAATAAAAACAGCCAGTTGACTGGATTGGTTGACAACAAAGAAGACCAAGAAAGAAGAAAAATGTATCAAAATAAGTCATAAGTTTGTCATTGCAATTACCCATTGGAACATTTAGGAATTCCAAGCACTGAGCACAGAGGCTCAAAGAAACCATAAACCCAAGTTTGGGAGATAAAATACTGGAATTCAAGATAGCCAAGATTGAGGGGCCAAGATCCCAGATAACAAAATCATAGAGCAATGAACTTAACATTCTTGGAACAATTTCTCCTTAAGGAATATCACTACTCATATGTGGGCAGTATTTCTTAAAACTTTAAAATAGCTGATAAGGAGCTAAAATTGAAACATAGATTTTTATCTAGTGATATTATATGGATAAAATAACTGGACAATTTAGTGTTCTCTAAGAACAAAGGGCTCTCATAAATTGAGTCCTTCCTAAAAAAATCCTTCCTAAATATAAGAATATACCAGAAATACAGTAGCCCTCAAATACACTTAAAACTAGCCAAAGTATTTTAACTTTTAAATGAAACAACCTAACCCACCCATATTTAAATTTATTGCCATACAAAAAACCAATCTTCATAAACTTTCATATTCAATGCTTAGAATGAAAGAAAAACTCAAACAAAACAAAAAACAGGCTGTGAGAAGTTATAACCAAATGATTGAAAACCAATAGGGGAAAAAAAGAAACCCAGAAAATAAAAATTGACACATAGGTGATTCAGCTATTAGGCTTATCAGATGTGACTTTTAACATAAGTATAATTGGTGTCTTTAAGAAAAATAGACAAAAAACATAGAATTTTATTATAGAGAGGAATTGATAAAAGAGAGTCAAGTAGAAAGTCTAAAACTAAAAATTGAGATAATTTAAATCAGATAGTAAGCATTATGAACTTAAAAGAGGGTATATGCAATAAAGAACATATATAGATATAGGCTAGAAAAACTGTTGAAAACCAAAATCCAGGTGATTATCTTAAAAGCAATCAGAAACAAGTTACTGTGTTACTTTCATAAGCACAAGAGTAAGACTGACAGCCAACTTTTCAGCAGACAAAACACAGTGGAATGAGATCTTTAGAGTGATGAAAGCAAAGGTAACAACATAAAGGTCAATAAGCAAAGTAAAAATTCACAAATGAAGGCAAAAGAATCATTGATAATAAATTAACATTAAAATAAACATTAAAAGAAGTTTTTCTGGCAGATGAAAAATAATTCAAAATTAAAACAGTAATATAAGTAGGAATGAAAAACAATGGAAAGGTTAAATGTAAGAGTCAGTCTAAGTTAATATAAATTATAAAATGCAATAGCAATGGTAAAAATATCTTACAGAGTATAAGATGTATGAAGATTTAAAATAGAACAATAGAAAAAGATGAGAGTTAAAATAAGTTAAAGCAAATAAGATCAGTATTTTGAAAAAGTGGTAAAGAGGTAAAGATATGAATTCAAAATACATTTATAATAAATCAATGGCAAATCTTGCATTGTATAGGGTAACAACAAAATAATCAAGGAATACATAACTAAGAAAGTAATAGAGGGTAAGTAAAATAAGATATAGAGACTAAAACTAACAATAAGAGAGCAAAGAACAGAACCATTAGGAAAGTGGGAAACAGACAAATGCTAAATAAAAAATAAAATAAATTGGTAAAAATTTACATTTAAATTAAAGGATCTAGCTAGAATTTCAAGTTGTCCATTTAGATTAAAAACAAGTTAATTTTATGTTATTTAATTTATAGGCTTTGAATGTTTAAAACAACAAATGGTGATTATTTATTATACACACTTTGAACAAATGAAAACTGATATGGCTATATTGATTTTTTATTAAAAAATAACTAACGTGTAAGAAGAAAGTATTTCTGAATGTATAGGGAAACATATTTATAATGATGAAGGTAACAATTCAACAGAAAGACAAAATTCTAAAATTTACTTTGGGAGATTTTTAGACCTGTTTTCAGAAACTAATAGAAAAAAGTAAGTGAAATTATAAAGATGAAGATTAGCAGCACTATTTTAGATTACTCAATGAGTCAAAGTGAATTTTACTTCTCACACAGTCTTGCATAATATAAGCTTTATCCATAATAGAAGGTTGGAGCCTCTGAAACTATAAACTTACATTAACCACCTTTTACATCCTAGTAACTTGTTTCAGATTCCTTGTAATAACATAAAACTGAGTAATATAGGCATGCATAAGAATATTTTAAAAATCCTGCCTCAAAATAATTAAGGATTATGATGGTATGATTTTTCATATGTTAATGTATAGAAATGGCATTTTAAGACAATAATTCATGAATGTATGTGTGTGTATACATGTACATATTCATTGAAAGAATTGTAAGAATAAGATAAAATAGTTTCTTGCATCTGAGTCAATATATTTGGTAGAGTGGTGATATGTTTAAAGGGGATATAATGTTTTCCAATCAAGAAGAGTTTTTTTTTTTTTTTTGACATTGACAAGGAGATATAAAATTCATTTTTGCATTGGTGAATGGTTGGCAGCACAGCAATGCTGTAGATATTTTATCTCAGGAGAGTAGGTGGGTTTGACAGCTTGAAGGAGGAGATTAGAGCTCATCACTGGAGTCGAGTAGGAGGAAATTAAAACTCAGAGGTGGGTCAGAACATCTTTAAGGAGGAGGATTTTGGCAAGTGACTAGATAAAGTTCCAGATGGATTGATTTGTGGGTGAAAGACTGCGATAATGGGCTGTGGATAGGAGGAAGTTGGGTTCAGTAGCATTGTGTAAAGTCACATTAGGTAAGGTGAAAAAAATTCTAAAGGCATCTTTTTTTTCTGTGATGGAAAATATAGGGCATAGAAGGGTATACATCTCATTTTGCAAAGTTCTTCTTTCTTTACCTAGAAAGTCACATTTATGTTTCCTAAAATACTGTGCTAAAAATCCAGTATATTGGCCAGAGAAAAATCTCTTACATCAAACCAATCATTTTAGACATCAGTTTGATAATCCATGGCACTACAGGAAAAGCTAAGAAAACATGACTTGTTTTGCTTTATTATTTCTTTTGACTCATTCTTGTCGCAGTTTTCTTCTAATTCCAATTTTTCAGAGAAAGCCAAAAAATATAATCATTTATGTGGAAACAACATATGCCCAGTTCCTTAGAAACACTGGACTAACATGATGTACCAAAATATAAACTTTAAAAATATTTTAAAAAGGGAGAAGAGAAGCCGGGCGTGGTGGCGCACGCTTGTAATCCCAGCATTTGGGAGGCTGAGACCGGAGGATGCGGGTTCGCGGCCAGCCTCAGCTACCTAAGTGAGGCACTCCGCAACTTAGTGAGACCCGGTTTCAAAATAAAGAATAAAAAATAGGGCTGGGGGTATAGCTCGGAGGTAGAATGCCTCTGAGTTCAATCCCCAGTACCGCAAAAAAAAAAAAAAAAAAAGGGAGAAGAGAGAAAATTCTATTATGTGATTTCCTGGAGTAATAGTCTTATTTTCATAATGGGACAAGATCTTTCTATTTTCCTCCCCCAAAGGAATTTTAGGTTATGTTGCATATATGACAACAGGTAATTGATATGACCAAGAGATTGGTTACAATACATCAGACTAATAAAATATCTTTGGCTTGTTTCTTGACTACATCCCTCAAAAGAGAAGAAATACGATTTTTAAATTGATAATCTCAACAGCATTGGGAAATGAAAGCAAAATACCTCCAATGCCTGCCTGGTTCAACATGTAGAGAAAGAAGCTAGAGGACAAAACCCACAAGACACCACACGTAATACAGCATCCTTGCACTGGTGAGTTAGACATTAAGAGGGATTTCTATAAGATAAAAACAAGGCAGAAAAAGATTTGGAAGGATATTGCAGCACGAGATGGCACAAACATCTGAAAAGAAGCTATCTATTGTGGAAGATACAGCAAACGGACTTAGTGCAGGGGGAATAGTGGCACCCCACATATCTGTTGGACAATTAAATGTAAACTTCACAGGAATCCCTGACTGATTAAACTAACCCTGTCTCTTTGATTAAGAGAAAGCAAAGGTGTTTATACAATGTTTCAGGCAGCTAGCAGCTCTTTAAAAGGAGATAAAGTCTCAATATCCAGAAGACAGACTACAATTACCACTATGATTACACCACACCCAGACACTTTCTATTATGTCCCCCAAACAACCATTCAAATTCCTTTAATCAGGAACAGTTCTGTAAAAATTTGAGCAAAATAGAGGATAATAAATCACCAAATATAGAGTAAAATTAAAAAATAAGTGTAATAAAAAAAATTTCCCAATGGAAATTGACATCATGTAACAAGGTGTTGAATGCAAAAACAGCATAATCCTAAAATGAACAAAGAAATAACCACAAATGAATATACTATGATGAAATGTACAGTTCTTACAATAAAGAGAAAAACCAAAAGATTCTGGAGAAACATAATTATTAGATTTAAATCAAGCTTCTTTGTCAACAGCAGATGCTACAGTACAAAAAGCAGGACTTATCAAGTTCAAGGAATATGATTGTAAATTTAAATTTTAATCTTATTTCCAGTGAAACCATTAATTAACAGAAAAGGTAAATAAGAGATGTTATAAAACATTTAATTTCCCATACATTTCTTATAGACTTTCTATAAAAAGAACTCCTGGAAGGTTATTTCCAGCAAAATTCAAAATAAATCCAAGAAATAGGACTAAAAGTGGTAATAGATATATGGTAAGAAAAAAACTAAACATTAAGTCTTTGTAACAGTTCATTTCTAATATAAAATATAATGATAACATATGGTGGATCTGAGAACCAGAAGTGTTGGGCCTACGAGTGAAAAGAAATGATAAAATAGGGGAATACATATAGTTTGAAAGAAGCTTTTTTTTTTTGGTACTGGGGATTGAACCCAGGGGCATTCTTCCTCCGAGTGCACTCCCAGCCCTATTTTTTATTCTTTATTTTGAAACAGGATCTCACTAAGTTGCAGGGAGCCTCACTAAGTAGCTGAGGCTGGCCTCAAACCCAGATCCTCTGGTCTCACCCTCCCAAGTACTGAATTACAAGCGTGCGCAACCACACCCGGTGAGAGAAGATTGGTTTGAGGGAGATAATATTGATTAGTTCTAGACCTTGATATAATAATTTAAGTGCAAATGTATAAAATAAAAGCATAAGTCTCACTAGTACATAAAAATGCCTGGACAAACTCTAAGAACATTGAGAAAAATGAGAAAATTAAGACAAAAAACAGAAAAAGATAGAAACTATCAAAAGCACAGGAACTAGAAAATACAGGGTATGATTGGAGAAATATAAACATATTGCTAGTCAAAATTAGTGAGTAAATTAAAGTTTTTATAAAGATTAAGAGTCACATATTGCCTTAAAATTATTTGAAAAATGTATACTTTTATAAGATATACCTATCACTTCTATAAAGAAAGTTGAAATGAGAAGTAATTTAGTGGACAAATGTGAAAGAAAGTAGGCTGAGCAATAAAATATAAGTAATTTAACAGATTTTAATGTGCAAACTACAAATGGAAAGAAGAAAAATAAATCTTTCTGATAAAAGATGCACTTCACCAAGAAGAATCAGCCAGTAATATGAGAGTTTTGGAAAATACAAGAATATCTAACAAATAAAAATATCTAAAAAATTCTGAAATGAAAAATAAACATGAACACACACACAGTATTCTATAAACAAAATTGATTTATTTTCCACAAAGTTAGGAAATTCTCAAATCAGCCAGACACTATGCATTGGCCAAATCTCCTTAGATTCCAAAAAGCAGAAACATGCAGCCCACATTATTTTTTAAAGAATCACAATAAAAATATATACTTTTTTTGTAATAAGGAAATGAACCCAGATATATTCTACTTCTGAGCTATAGCCCCAGCCCTATTTTTTGTTTTATTTTGAAATAGGGTCTCACTAGGTTGATGAGTCTCACTGCTTCCTGAGGCTGTCTTCAGACTTGTGGGTCCTCCTATCTCAGCCTCACAAGTACTGGGATTATAAGTGTGGGCCACAATACCCGGCTACATATTTTTTAAAAATAAGATATTTTTACCTTATAACAAAGAAAAAAATGAAACTAAAACTAAGAAACTATTTATAAACCCCCTTATAAGGGGTTTCTATGGATGTGATAAATTCCCTCCCTTTTTTCTGCTTTCAAATTTTTCTATCTTCGAGTTTTGAGAATTTCATTTTATTGTAGCTTGGAGAAATTTCTTTATATTTAATCTGGATGTTCATTTCCCTCTCCAGATTTAGGAATTTTTTTCTGCCATTATTTTAAAAAATAAGCTACATGTTCCTTTCTATTTATTAATTTCTTCTAGAATTCCCATAATGAAAATATTCATTCACTTGTTGGTATCTAGTAAGTTTCATAAGCTTTCTTTGATTTTTAAGTTACTGATTCTTTCTTCTACTTGATTGAATTTGCTGTCGAAATGTTCTATGTAGTTTTTCAATTCAGTTATTGTGTCCTTCAGCTCCATAATTTCTTTTCTTATGGTTTCTATCTGTTGTTGAATTACAAATTTTGTTCATGTATTGTTTTCCTAATTTTGTTTACTTTTCTACATGTGCTCTCTTGTAGTTCAGTGAATATTTTAGAAACAATTGTCTTGAATTCTTTGTCAGGCAGTTTGCACATCTCCACTTCAAGTTCAGTTATTGATGATTTATGTTATCCTTTTGTGGGTATCATGTTTTCCCAATTATTTATGATTCTCCTGGCCTAGCATTGTTGTCTCTATACTTGAAGCAGGCATATCTTATCTTTACACATTAGATTTGACAGGAAAAACACTTCACTGGTCATCTTGTTTAGAGATTGCTGCTGGACACTGCAAATGGGATATTCTGTTGCCAAGATCAGTGGTTGGATAAGCCTGGAGCTTGAGTTCACAGGAAATAACTTGGTCCCTGGATCTATGCTAGTGGGTCAGATTGTGTGTTTACTGGGATGGGCCTGTAGCTTGGGTTTTCATGGGTGACCCTGCTGCCTAGGTCTATGGGATAAACCTATATCCTAGGTCTACAGGGGTCAATCTGGCACCAGGGTTCACTGGAATGTGCCTGGCCACTGAGTCCACAATAGCCAGCCTTAAACCTGGGTGCATGGAAGCAGATGATGCCTTAGCCTTGAGTCTGCAGTGGTCAGCCTGCACTGGGACAGTCCTGGTACCTGGGTCCATATGAATTGGCTTGTAGCTAGAACTATGGAAACAGGGCTGGGTCTTATGTTCTTGTACATGCCTTGGAATCTGAATCTTGGGGTAGATCAATCTGGAGCCTGGGTCCATAGGGGCTGGCCAGTTCCAGGATCTTCTGGGTCTGGAAGTCTTAGCACATGGGTTTTCTGGAGGTTGGAATTGTGGAGGACAGCATGGTACTGGAATATACCTGGAGACTGGAGCTATGGAAACTGGCTTGGTGTCAGCATGGACCTGGAGCTTAGGACCACAAGGCCAGTCTAGAGCACAGAGCTGTGGGGGTTCTGTGAAGGCTCACTGGCCACCGGTGTTAAGACAGGTGCTCACTGCTCTCCTCTATCCGTATGGAAAGTATCGTACTCAGTGTTGTACTGTGCTGACTTGGGGGATGGGAGAAGTAGGTAATATGATATTGTCCTTCTTATATCATTCATTTTGTCTTTGTTTATTTCTGTATGTCACCCAGTTGCAATATTCTCTCATTGGGATTTCTCAGCTCTTGTGAAGATATTTAGGAAGTGAATGGTTGTTCACATTGATTTTTCTGTGAGAGGATGAGTGCTGAAAGCCTCTATTCCACAATATTGCAATATCCATCATTATAGTATCATAGAGTTTAGGTTAACTACTCTAAAAATTTTCTTTGTTCCATCTATTCAGCCTCCATCCCCCAACCCTTGGCAACCAGTCATCTTTTTATTGTCTTCATTGTTTTACCTCTTCTAGAATGTCATATACCTGGAATCATATAGTATGCAGCCTTTTCAAATTGTCCTCTTTAACTTATTAATATGCATTAAATATTCCTCCATGCTATTTTACGGCTTGATAGTTCATTTCTTCTTAGTGGTAAATAATGCCCCATGATTGTTTTCACTCACATAATGAAGGAACTCTTGGTTCCCTCCAGGCTTTTATTAATAAAGCTGCTATAAGCAATTGTGTATAGGCTTTTGTGTGGATACAGATTTTCAGACCATTTGGATAAGTATCAAGGCGCATGGTTACTGGGTCATAAGGTGAGAATATGTACAGCTATGTGAAAAAATTGCCAAATTATCTCTGAAAGTGATTTTAGTATTTTTTATTCCCACCAACAGTGAATGAAAGTTCTGATTGTAATTTTCTTTATTTTATTTTATTTTACTTTGTTTTATTTTTGAGTGCTGGTTTTGGAACTCAGGACCTTGAACATGCTAAGTACACACTCTACCACTGAGTTACATCCCTGACCCATAATTTACTTTTATAGTTTACTTTCTTCACAGAAATTATCTTTTGTATTAATATATTTACTCATTCTTAGTTTGTCACTCCCTGCTGGAATGTCTTTTTATTATTGTCTTCATATGATGCAAAACAGTGACTATCTTTAGTTTTTTTTAAATGTCTTTTGTAACTGTACTTTGAACAAATAAATTACCTTAGTAAAATTATCACAAATTGATACTATATAAACAGCTTTAATAAAAACCAATCCGAAAAATGAAACAAACTAAAAGATACAAGTGAAGCTTAGCAAAAAGCAATTAAAATAATTAAAAAATCCTTTGAGAAGAGCTCAAACACACCAAGAATAAGAGAAAGACTAATCAGAAAATCCAGAAACATGCTTTAATCCAAAATAATTTTTAAAAATGAAGAGTAACTTGTTGATAGTTATGTGAAAATACATTCTTATATACTCTTATAAATATTATAACTTGGTAATTTGTAGTATATTATGGAATAAATATTTTTAGGAAAAATAAATAAAAAAATAGATATCACTTTCAAAGCTTCTATTATTACTTTAATTTGCAGAATTGATTACCTAATTTTTTTCTGTATTGTATAAATCTTTTACAAGATATATGTCTTCATGGATCATTTCTGTAATTTAATTGAAAAATAACCTAAATAAATAGCAAATTATTCCAATCCTATACCCAAATGTGCACTCTTTACCAACTGTCTCAGAAAGTACCTTAAATTCATGAGCCGATTGAAATAAATATTTTTTAATTTCTTCTTTCTGATTTCTAGCTATTTTTATATTGGTGCATTGTAATCATACATCTTAATGAGGTACAAGCTGGTAGAGGCATACATGCATATAGCACTCATTTAACTTTCCCACCTGGTTCCCTCCCCCTCCCTCCTTCTTGTGATTGTCTTTGATATGTTTGTGAATGTACATCATGTTCATTAGGTGCGTCCCTCTTTCCCCCTCCCATCACCTTCAATTAGGTCTCCTTCTTTGCTTATCTAAGGTTGTTCCTTCTTAGTCTAGAGTCTCTCTTTATGACCCTTATTTAAGTATAAAATGCTATTTTCCCATGGAGAATAGTGTGTGTGTGTGTGTGTGTGTGTGTGTGTGTGTGTGTGTGTGTGTTGGCAGCTTTTTAATATCATATTCATTTTATATACTCTTATTGCTGCATTGTAATTATACATCATTCTGAGGTATAGAGTGATAGGAATATATATGCACACAGCACTTGACACATTTCCCTCCAGGTCCCATCCCACTCTTTTCCCTTTCCCATACATGTATTTGAGGTGGACACTAAGTAATTTTTAAAGATATATTTGTGCATTACAATAATACATCTTAATGAATTACAGGATGGTAGAGGCATCCATGCACACATCACTCATTTAGCCCTTTCCAGTTCCCACCCCATTCCCTCCCCCACCCTCCTCCTCATGTTTGGCTTAGTGATTGGCTTTGATATGTTTGTGAATGTATATCATGTGCATTAGGGTGTTTATATATTCCCCTCTCCCATCTCTGTCAGTTAGTCACTTTTTTACTCATCTAAGGTTTCTCCTTTGTTTGGAGTCCCTACTATGTCCCATTTTCTCCCTAGCTTATGCATATTAGGGAGAACAGCGGACTTTTCACTTTTTGTGACCGACTAATCTCATATTCTTGATAGATGTATATATTAATATATAGTTTTATATTAAAAAGATATCCCTAGAAGCATGCCTAACCCTTGTTCTTTCCAAGACTTATTCACTGTTATCTGAATAAAAGTTTAATTAACTAATAACCCTATCTTCTCTACCTCTCATTCTCTCTCTTTATCCTATAAGGAAATAAGAAGTGATAAAAAATAAGTGATGATTTCCCTATCATTCTTCCAAAGCAGGTTTCCTTAACTAACCTTGCCAGCAGTTTGAAAGTTCCTAGAAAGTCCTATTTGACTTCCAGTCTTCAGCATGTGATGTACTTAATTTAAGCAGTGTGAGAAGATGTTCCCTGATATTGACAGTATAGATTTGTTTAGTGTCTTGTTTACTGACAATAACTTAATCATCATTGTTACAAATTGGTGCCTTTTGTTTTAAAAAATTCACAATTAAGAAATGTAAATTAGAGGTAAGAGAGGCCTAGTAAACATCTTATATTCAATTGGACATTTCTATTCTTCAGTTAGCATAATGAAAGGAAATAACCCAGTGGACTTAAAAAGTGCACATATTTAAATAATATCATTATGAATATATGATATCATTAATAAGATGAAAGACAAGATCGTGTCTTTTCAGTTATCCAGACAATTCACAGCTATTTAGTTTTGTTATTTTGACTTAGCTTCGAAGTTACAACTTCTGAAATCTGCTCTTTGAGATTAGCGATGCCTTCTCCCCTAATTTGAACAAAAATAATTAGAAAGGCACATGTACTAGCTTCCAGTTTATACAAGTTCATTTATTTGAAATCCCTCGAGCTCCTCCAATTAGAAAACAAGTTTTTGAGTTAATATCCTTCAATTGTTAAAAACTTGCGTCACTGTGAGAGCACAGTGAAATGTCTAGGTCCCAGCACGCTGGCAGTTGATTGTGAGGGGATGTGATTGTTCCACATTTAGCCTGGAAAGGGTTAGGAACTCTGCTTCCCAATGTGCTTAATGAATGAAAGGAAAATTGGACCCCTGAGCCAGCATCAGTGACCTAACAGAGTGAAAAATGTTCGCAGGTTAACAGGGGCAACTGTTCCCTGCCACGATTCCCAGTGGAGGCAAATGACTAAAGGGCCACTAAATCTCCATCTTAACTTTATCTATTGATCCATTTTCTTCCTAGGAAAAACAATTTTAGCACTGCACACTAAGACACTAGTGTTGAACCTCTTAAACCCGATACTTGTTTCCTTTTGATACTTATTTTATTTTTTTAATTGGTACACTGTAATCATACATCTTAGTGAGGTACAAGCTGGTAGAGGCATACATGCACACAGCACTCATTTAACCTTTTAATACTTATTCACTCACTGATTAATATATTTTAATCATTCATTTTGATATGTTTAATTTAAATGCACTGAGACCTAGTCTATCATCTAATAAAATTGTAACTATTAAGAATATGCACTTTAATGGAAAAGCAATGTCAGAACTCCTAAATTTAAGGTGACATAGTAAAAGATTCTTCGTAAGCTAATGAATGCAAGTAGATATGGAAATTCCACCCTCCCCCCACCTTAAAATGGGAATTATTTCAAACTTTTGTTTAAAAATATTGTTTCTCCTGAATTCAAGGGAATTTTCATAGCCAGAGCCAAGTCACCACCTTGGTCATGCTCACAGATATAAACTCCCTGATTGGCTGCTGATGAGTCATTCCTGGTGAGGAATCTTATCTGAACACCTGCCTTATCTTGAACATCCTTTTCAACTTCTTGTAGAAAAACAATAACCAAAAAGGAAAAAAAAATATATTTGGGACCACTCCAGTTTTGAAACACCTGCCTAAGAGATAAGGACTGTAATTTTAGGCATTTGTAATGCCTTTGCTTTTGGACTGGAATTTGTTCTACATGCTGTGAGCATCTGCTAACTTTCTCAAACACGTGCTTGGCCAGAATCTTACTTTTGTCTAGTAAATTACAAAAAGCCAAGCTCATCTCTGTTACCATGGGAAACTTTGTGTATCTGAAAATCTCTGAAGCTCTGGCTTCACAGTAAATGCATTTTCTGAGTTGAAGAAATATTGCAACATCAGTTGTAATGAATCTAATCCTTTATGACTTAATTCCAGTCTGATAACCATAATCTTCAACTTAAAGAGGATATTCCAGGTTTATGTGGCCATTGTGAACCAAAACAGAATAAGTTTTAAAAAATTACAGACTGGAACTACACAGCTGGAAGCCAGAGTACCAGTTTTAATTGGGCTATTAAGACAATTCATAGTTAACTGAATAAAAAATATTTATTCTTCCTCACTTATTTTTCCCTTGGTATGTAGACATATCCCATGGTGGTGCTTTTGAAGAGGTTCTTTGAAGGGCATAAATTTGTCTTAAAACCATAAGTTAATTTATTATATAAACATTAGTAATTGCTGAGAAATTACATAATTTATGCTAGTATGCTAGTTAGTTATATTGATTTTAAAATTTACTTTTCTCTTCATGTGTAATGCTTTGACACTAGATAATCTTTGCCTGAAACTCACTCCAGCTGAACTCCAGGTAAACAGAAATTATCTAGAAAGGAACAGTAAGAAATGTATCTAAGCAAAATTAAGCAGCTTCAGAGAGCTTACCTTGAAAAATCAAATTAACTAAATGATGGCAAGTGTAATTGTGTTAAGAACAAAGTATTTTAAAATAGGTAAATGAAAGATCTAAATGGCCTTACTAGGTCCTCATTATGTTTTGTTCCCTGGGACTCAACTGACACTAGTTTCATAAGAAGGAATGATAGAGGAAGGCCAAGAGTTAGTATACAGCTGAGGAAGGAATATGAAAGGTTGTAGCTAAACTAGAATGGTGGTGACTGCCCAAGAGTTCCTTTAGAATGGCAAACCTCCCAGGATAATGAGGATTGCTGAAGCTGTAGAGAAATGGAAACCCTCATTTATTTCTGGATATGAAATAGATTGGTCATTTTGTAAAAGATTATGGCAATTCCTCAAAAGGTTGTACATGGAGTTACCAAAAGAACCAGCAATTCCACATGTAGCTATATACCTGTTATAGAGTGGGTTATAATTAATTCACTGTCACCATAGGCCTAATGTGCAGAAGCCCGATCTTATTTCAGAAAGCAAGGCTGCCCAACCCAGGGATTCTGGGGAAATCCACAGGCTATGGCTGAGGGTGTGGGGCCACCAGAGTTATCTTTCAGATTTCTCCCTTTTGTAATGGGAACATCTATCTGTGCTTGTCCTACCCTTACATTTGGGGAATTTATGTGTGTGGTTTCAAAGGTTCACAGATGGAGAGGAGTTTTGCCTCAGAACTTGAGTTTCACCCCTTAGATGATACATTAGATTTGGAGTTCATGCTGTAATGAGTTGAGAATTTTGAAGTCGTTGGGGTGAGATGGATGTATTTTACATGTGAGAGTACCTGGATTTTGGAGGGCCAGAGGGCAGAATGTTATGGAATATATTGTCTCCTTCTAAATTCCAATGCCAGCTCCCTACCCCCTGGAAAGTATTGACCTAGACTCTACCTCTCTGGATTTGCCTATTCTGGACATTTCATATAAAAGATATCATATAATATGTGACCTTCATGATTATCATAATTTAGAATTATTTTCTCAAGATTTATTCATATTGTAACATAAATGTATACTTTATTCATTGTTGTGGAGTACTTCATTGAGTAAAATATCACTTTTGTTGAGTCATTTGTCATTCAATGAACATTTAGGCAATTTTTACTTTTTGTCAATTATAAATAACACTGTTATGAACATTCATGAAGGCATAATAGCGTAGACACATTTTTTTTTAGGGAGAGTATAATTAGGAATGGAATTACTTGGTCATATGGTAACCTTTTTTAACATTTTTGGGAAATACTAAACTGTTTTCCAGAAATCATGGATAATTTCTTTTACTATCATATGAGAAATAAATGAGTACATCTCTTGGTATTGTCTGTCTTTTTCATTTTAGCCATCACAATGGGTTTGGGGTGGCACCTCATTGTGACTTTGATTTGCACTTCCCTAAGACTAATAATGTTGAGTGATTTTCCATCAGTTTATTTCAGATTTATATATTCTCTTAGGATAAATTTTTATTCTAACATTTTGTCTAAGTCTTTTACCATTTCTATGATTTGCTATATATATATATATATATATATATATATATATATATGTACATATATATATTTTTTTTAACTCTGTGGGTTGTGGTTACATTTTCTTGATAGTATTCTCTGAACATAAGAGTTTTAACTTAGATTAAGTCTAATTTATCTATTTTTCCTTATTACTTGTGTTATTTATATGATTAAAAAGATAATTCATCAGGATAACAAGACAATAATGAATAAATATATACATATATACATATGTATGTTTGTTTAAGGAAAAGATAAATACATAAAACAGAAATCAATCAAATTGAAAGAAGAGGTAGATCATTCAACAGTAACTGATACTGCAACACTACTCTTTCAATAATGGATAGAATTAATAGACAATATATATATATATATATATATATATATATATATAGAGAGAGAGAGAGAGAGAGAGAGAGAGAGAGAGAGAGAGGTAAGCAACACTTAAATAAACTATAATTAAGAGACATCTCTACTACATATGAATCATTCTTCAGCACAATGTTTTAGAGACTTAAAAATATTCATAAATTTTAAAAGATTTAAATAATATAAAGAAAATTATATACCAATAAGAAAGAGAGTTTAGGAAATTCACAAATTTGGGTAAATTAAACAACATACTCCAAAGTAACCTATAAATCAAAGAAATCACAACCACAATCACAAAGTATGAAATATTTTGAAATGAATTAAGTCATTTGGAGTCATAATATACCAAAACTTAGGGTACATAGGCAAATTGGTATTCAGAAATAAATTTATAACTCTAAAAGTCCACCTTGAAGAGAACTTCCAGCTAATGAAATTAGAAAAATAACATCAAATTTCCAAAAGGACTGAAATCAGAACATCATAGTAACATATGGTAACATATGCAGATCCATGTTTATAGCAGCACAATTCACAATAGCCAAATTATGGAACCAACCTAGATGTCTATCAATAGATAAATGGATTACAAAATTATGGGATATACAAACAATGGAATTTTACTCAGCAATAAAGAAGAATAAAACTATGTCATTTGCAGGAAAAAATGGATGGACTTTGAGAATATTGTGTTAAGTTGAGATTAGTCAATCACAGAAAGTGAAGGGTCATGTGTTTTCTCTCATATGGGGAAGCTAGGGAGTGATTGGGATACAAAAGGGACTTTAGATAATGGAGAAAATACCCCAGTGGAGATAGAGGGGGCTTAGGGGATGATTAACTATATTACTATGTGAAATACATTATGATGTGAGACTATAAAAATTGATGGGAGACCAACAAAAGCATATAAAAATAAAATAAATTATGCCCAATTCTTATATAAGGAATAATAATGATTATGCATTATAACCTCATCATCATAGTTTTATAATTATTGAACTGCACTCAACTTATATCAAATAAAAGATTTATAAAGAAAAAGATATGTATGGTGTCACTTCTATTTGATGTGAGACCAATACTTTTCTTCGTATTCAAGCCATTTATAGTGTAGTTTCTTTTGTACTTCAACTTGAAGAACTTCTTTTAATATTTCTTGTAAGGCAGGTATACTAATGATAAAGGCTCTTAGTTTTGGTGTCTGAGAATATTTTAATTTCTTCTTTGTTATTGAGGAATGAGTTTGTCAGATTTAAAATTCTTGGTTAACAGTGTTTTCCTTTCAGTAGTTTGAAAATGTCAATGCATTGCTTTCTAGTCTCCAAGGTTTCTGGTGAAAGCTACCTATTATTCTTACTGAAGTTTCCTTGTATGTGATAAATCATTTTTCTCATGCCACTTTCATAGGTCTCTCTTCTGACAGCTCAACTGTCATGTGCCTATGTGTATATCTTTTTGAGCTTATACTACTTGGAGCTTATTATGATTTTCCTTTGTAAATTTTTTTATTAAAAACTAAATAGTGAAACAATATAATGTAGCAATCATTAAAATCAGTAAACTCCCTCCCTCCCCAGGTTTGTTGTTTTCACTGTTGGTTTTTTTTTTTTTAATTTTTTATTGTAGTAATTCGTGCAATATAGCATACATGTTTGTTAAGTACGAGTTGTTAACAACATATTTGCACACAATTCTCATTTGACCCCTTCCGCAATTCCCACCCCAATCCCCTCCCCTTCCCTCCCCCTCAGGTTCACTTCGGTGAGTGACCTTGATATGATTGTGTAATTACATCATGTGCTTTAGGGCGTCCCTCTGCCCCCTGCGTCCACTACAATTAAATCAACTTCGTTGCTTATCGAGGATCTCTCCTTTTCATCTGGAGACCCTCCTATGCCACATCTTCTCCCTAGCATCCACATATTAGGGAGAACATATGCTTCTTAACTCTTTGTGACTGACTAATCTCACTTAACATAATGTTTTCCAGTTGCATCCATTTCCCTGCAAAGAACATGATTTTATTCTTCTTTATGGCTGAGTAAAATTCCATTGTGTACATATCCCATAGTTTTGTAATCCATTCATCTGTGGTTGG
>PVLC010022493.1:0-26664 GCA_004027655.1 Graphiurus murinus
TTTTTTTTTTTTTTTTTCCGGTACTGGGGATTGAACTCAGAGGCATTCTACCTTTGAGCTATACCCCCAGCCCTATTTTTTATTCTTTATTTTGAAACCGAGTCTCACTAAGTTGCGGAGTGCCTCACTAGGTAGCTGAGGCTGGCCGCGAACCGGGATCCTCCGGTCTCAGCCTCCCGAATGCTGGGATTACAAGCATGCGCCACCACGCCCGGCTAAAACCAGCAGACTTTTAAGGAAAATCACAATTAAAAGACAAATAAAAATTAACCTAGCTTTCACTCCTCTGGTAGCTCATCTAGAGAATGTGATGAGGTCACTTTGAAAACACTCTCAAAGGAACCTGAAACCTGAAAGGAAAGACTGATAAATTATTTCCATGAAATAGACGGTAAGAGCCACCGTAGAAAGATATGAACACTTTCTCTAGGTGATTTCACAATTCTAACAGTCTGCAGTGGCTTAAATATTTGGCATTTTCTAGCAATCACGGAAAGATAGAATGAGAAAGATTACTCCTAAGTAGATCAAGACATAATCCTCCCAGTGGAACTACTGTTTCCTTCCTAAATGCATGGGCTGAGGGTGGAGGAGATACACCAAGTGACCTGTGCATATATGTTTATATCACATTGAATCTCACTCTGATGTATAATTACATTGCACTAATAAAAGCATAAAAATAAAAACAAACAACGTAAAAAATTATAAGCTTGATTCTCTGACTAATTCAAATGACCATACACTTCAAGTCCACTATTGTTATAGAGAAATATGGCCACTCAAAACAGAAAGCAGGTACGTAGACTCTCTGCTCTAGAGAGCTTAGTCTTTGAACTTTCAATCTCCCTAATTTACATTATAATATCCTTTCTGGCTTCCAGAAATTTCAGACATCCCATATCCACATATAAATATATAATTTATTATAAAGTTAAATGAATTGCATAGAATACATATTCCACAGATAAATGTAGCTATTTTCAGGTTTTGTATCCCAATTTCACCTCTTATTTTCACATGATTAATGTTCTAATTTTTTCATAAGATAAAGAAAGCCTTAATTTAAAAAAAAATATATGAGCTCTACTTTTGGGGAGCCTGCAACTGAAATTATCATGGCTGAACTATTAACACATCATATTTATTTGGTTTAGATTTGTTGTCTAAGCCAGTAGGGATTACTGAAAAGTACAGATCCAAGGCCTTAGGTTTTTCCATTAAAAATTGCTCCAAGTGCATATTTGCCATCTGGCTAGCAGATTCCAGATAATTTCAGAACATAAACCAAAGAGATTTTGCCCTGAACCTCATAGCCAGATAGATATCAACATTACTACTTCTTTCTTTAAGAAATGGAACATATCCTATCTTTACTTCTAGAGTTGTATCCAAAAAACTTCACAAAGGTGTGCAAACAAATTGATTCCACCTTTCAACCTTCCATGTTCTTTTCCCATGCACACAGCAAAAGTGTAAGTTCAATTTTGCCAAATTTAATAAAGTAAAAATACCCAGGCATGATAGCATACACCTGTAATCCCAGTACTTGTGAAGCTAAGACAGAAGGACCGCAGGTCTGAAGCTAGCCTCCGCAACTTAGAGAGACCCTAAAAATAAAATGAGGCTGGGAGCAGAGCTTGGAGGTAGGATGCCCCTGGGTTGAACCTCTAGAACCAAATAAATAAATAAATAAATAAATAAATAAATAAATAAATAAATAAATAAAAACAAAAGCACCTTCCACTTTTACCAGTGCCAAATACATTGTTCCAGGCCCAAGAAGTAGTTTAATAAGTTTTAGCAAGTTTCACACATGTTTGACTCTAAAATAAATCATTGCTGAGCAAGCTCTGCCTGGGTTCTGTTGTGCTAAGCCAATGTTTGTTTTCTACTGTAGGTGCCGAAGTTTTTGAGGGTTCATGGAGCTCCCATTCACCAACCTAGAAATGGCATTCATTTTACTGGCTTTTGTTATCTTTTCCTTGTTTACTCTGGCTTCCATCTACACTAGACCGGATGACAGGAATGAAGGTAAAGAGAGCGAGCTCTTGGTGGTCACTCTGTCCCCATGTCCCTCACAAGCATCTTCTGTGTGGCTGGACTCCGTGTGCTTTCTATTCTGTATGGGACGATGGATTTGTTTCATTTGTAGGGTGTTTGTGTGTTTTCCACTCAACTATACATAGAAAAGAAAAGGATTTGCTTGTTTTAATCAGTTCTTGTCAAAGCCAAAACATTTTGAGAAATATGTAGAAGTATTTTGAAAACCTAATACCACATGTTTTGCTCATTGCCAGTAATAACGATTGTTACTAGAAGTATATAATTTAAATGGTTGTGCTTAGGAGTTCAGGGCCCATCAAGTTTCATGCAAAATTTATGATAACTGGAAGAGCATTCTATTTATGGGACCAAAAAATTGTGTGTATGTGTGAATATATGCCAAGGAAATTATACATATTTGTAGAGGATAAGATAAAATCATAAAAATCTAATTATGCTGTGCTTCCTCAACATTAATTCTTGGCTGTAAAAGAAATGCTACTTATGAAATATAAGATTATTCTCTGTCATATAGGCAGACCACACTTATAATACCTAGAAAATGAAAGTCACAGTAAATAGACATTCCTGCTCATGCTGACACACAGATCAGGAAACATAATTGGAGTCCAGAAAGTCTTTTTCTCTGCTTCACAAATTGTTTACATTGCATTAGTTTAAAATGGCTTTGGCCCTGAGTGGTGGCACGCGCCTGTAATCTCAGTACTTGAGGCCCTATGAAACTTAGTGAGACCCTGTTTCAAAATAAAGAATAGCCGGGCGTGGTGGCCCACACTTGTAAACCCAGCTTTTGGGAGGCTGAGACTGGAGGATCCGGGTTCGCGGCCAGCTTCAACGACTTTATGAGGCTTTCCGCAACTTAGTGAGACCCTGTTTCAAAATAAAGAATAAAAAAAAAAAAACAGGGCTGGGGGGTGTAGCTCGAAGGTAGAATGCCCCCAGGCATCCCCAGTACCACAAATAAATAAATAAATAATAAAATAGGACTGGGAGCATAGCTCAGATATAGAATGCCCCTGGGATCCATCCACAGTACCATAAATAAACAAACAAATAAAGGTTTGGCTGAAATAAAGAGTAAAACCAAAATAGTAGTTGAATTGCCTGGATAATCATGTATTTCTCTCACATGGAAAGAAAGTTCGGAGGTAGCGAGTTCAAAGCCGCCATGGCATTCTGCGATGTCTTAGAGCCAGGCTACCACCTTGGTTCTTTTCCGTCTTCAACCTATAGCACCCATGGCATGGGCCAATGTGGCTGTCCCATCTTTTGCTACCATTCATGCGTGCTGGTTAGCAAAAAGGACAGAAGGAAGAATGGCACACTGTCTTCCCTTTCAGAGCACTCCAGAAACTGCACATGCCATTTCCTTTTGTTCAAAATTCAAGGAAGCTTTGTGTGTGTGTGTGTGTGTGTGTGTGTGCTGTGTACATTATAATATACATGTGTGATTAAATCAGGGAATATTTGAGCTGAAAGGGATGTTAAGCAACCATCTGATCTACTGATTCTTAACCAGAGATGAACTTTGTTTCTTCTTTGTTTTGTCTTGGTGGTGCTGGGGACTGAACCCAGAGATATTCTACCTCCAAGCTACACCCCCAGCCCTATTTTATTTTTTATTTGGAAACAAGGTCTTGCTAAGTTGCTGATACTGTCCTCAAATCTGCGATCCTCCTGTCTCAGCCTCCCAAGTACTGGGATTACAAGCGTGCAGCACCATGCCTGGCTACAGATGAACTTTGGAAGTACACTTCGTGTATGGGGCCATCATAGACCTAGTACATATATCTTTCTAGGTGTGACACCTTGCCATGCATCTTGAAACAAGCTCCCCACATTATTTTACCTTCCAACTCTGGTTTAGAAGTACAGAATCTAATTACTCCTGTTGCAGATGTAACAACAGAGACCCAGAAAATTTTCATATTCCATTTTTCATCATTTTCTTTTTTCTAGCTCTATTTCTCCCATACCTGACATTCCCTCCGTTAGCTAAAGTTTAACACATTTCAACACTATTATACTCCATAGGGGATATCACAGGCAAAACAACAACTACCTGCTAAGGGTCATCATAAAGTAAGCAAAATATTTACAATAGAACCAACACAATTCATTCTCAACTAATACACTGGTATCAATAACTGTTTTTGGTTTAAACAACCAGCAATACAATTAAGTCTATATAAATCAACTGTAGGGTAGCATAACGTGCTTTACAAAAGATGCAAATCTTATGTTAGAAAAGGATTAGGGCTGCTTGAGACCTTTAGGCAAAGCCATTGAACATGAACCCTAACAGAATTAGACATCTGTCAAATGAAGAAGAAAAAGATACTCAGGTCGTTCAAAAAAGAATAAAATGAGCCAGGTGTGGTGGCACACACTTGTAATCCCAGTACTTGGGAGCTGAGACCAGAAGATCTGGGTTCGCAGCCAGCCTCAGCTATTTAGTGAGGCACTCCGCAACTTAGTGAGACCCTGTTTCAAAATAAGGAATAAAAAATAGGGCTGGATGTGCAGCTCGGAGGTAGAATGCCCCTGGGTTCAATCCCCAGTACAGCAAAAAAAAAAAAAAAAAAAAAAAAAGAAATGAATATTAAAGGATTGCAGGACATCTCAAAAAACTGATGAACGCTGGAATATTTTTTGCAAATGATATCTTCTATAAAATTGTGCAATTAAAATGACAAATAACAAGAGTCTTGAATGAAGCCATGCTTGGTAGGCTGAGATAAGGGGATCTCAAGTTTGAGGCCAGCCACAGCAACTTAGTGAGACACTGTTTCAAAATAAGAGCAATAAAATAGGTCTGGGGGTATAGCTCAGAGGTAGACTTCTCCTGAGTTCAATCCCCAATGCAACAACAACAAAAAAAGTGATGTTAAATAACCTACCCAAATCAACATTTCACCCATTCTTTTTGTTTTAAAATTAGTTTATACTTGGTATTACAAACAATATTTGTTAAATAAGTAATATAATGATTTTATTTTTAATACAATGATTTTTATGTCCATCATTTTTAGTTTCAATTTTCAAGATAAAATTTCATTCAGGTTCACTTTTTGCTATCTTCTACTAAATTTTACCATGACTCAAGTAGATTCACTTTTTTTTTTTTTTTTTTGCGGTACTAGGGATTGAACTCAGGGCCATTCTACCTCCAATCTACACCCCCAATCCTAGTTTTTATTCTTTATTTTGAAACAGGGTCTCACTAAGTTCCAGAGAGCCTCACTGAGTAGCTAAGGCTGACTGGGAACCCGGATCCTCCTGTCTCAGCCTCCCAAGTACTGGAATTACAAGCATACGCCACCACGTCTGGCTGTAGATTCACTTTTTTTTTTTTTTTTTTTTTTGCGGTACTGAGGATTGAATTCAGGGGCATTCTACCTCCGAGCTACACCCCCAGCCCTAATTTTTATTCTTTATTTTGAAACCGAGTCTCACTAAGTTGCAGAGTGCCTCACTAGGTAGCTGAGGCTGGCTGCGAACCCAGATCCTCCAGTCTCAGCCTCCCGAATGCTGGGATTACAAGCTTGCGCCACCACGCCCGGCTTGTAGATTCACTTTTAATGAGCTTTTCCAATACCATTTACTTTCAGATTAAAAACAAATTTCCTACCAGGTGTGGTAGTGCAAGCCTGTAATCCCTGTACTTGGAAGGCTGGGACAGGAGAATCACAGATTTGAGAACAGCCTTAGCAACGTAGTGAAATGCTGTTTCAAAATTAAAAATAAAAAGGGTTGAGGATATAGCTCAGGGATAGGATGCCTGTGGATTCAATCCTTAGTACCAAGAAAGAAAAGAAAAAAAAGTCCAAGTTTCCTGTTACAAAGTACAATCTAAGAAATTAACTGGAGGCATACTCAGAAATCTACTCACTCATAGGAAGTGGGTCAGAACTTTGGTTCTTGGCTTTCTTTAAACCCAGCCCAGAGAAAAAAACTGAAAACAATAAATACTACCTGAGCTCTGAGCTTCTGAAAAACAGCTAAGGTTAAGATATATACCCCCAAACCATCATCTTCCAAAATCGCCCCCTCTCTTGTTCCAGAAAATGGCTTTACTGAAAAGAGCTACCTTTCCCCTATGCCGTAGTAGGTAAGACTCACACTGTCCACTTTTCTCCTGCCCACCATGAGACTCAGGAGGACTCCTTGTTTACCTGAGACGGGGACAAACATAGACCTTTCCTTTTTTGCCTAAAGCTCCTGACAAAGACAGACTCAGCTCTCCCAACTCGCCTTCTCTGTTTTACAATGACTTAGCTGAGATTAGAACTATTTGCCCCCCCGGAAACTAAGTGTATACAGAGATAAGTATTTCCTGTACAGATAGCTGAATGAGACTGTCGCTGATTGCAAAGCAATCCCCAGTGTCAACCACTCAACTGCGACTCTCTACTCCTCCCTATAATACGCTCAAGAAAAACTACCCTGCCGAGTACTGGATCCTTGGAATTGAGATGCTGTCCATACAGCAATATCCTGAGTAAAATAAATCTCATTTGTTCTTTTTTTCTTCCTTTGGCAAAATATAGTCTGGTCCCTGTATATAACCATGTCAAATAGGTATAGTCAAAGATAACATAGTTGCTTAGTCGGATGACAACCAGTTCTGTCATGAAGAAAAAAGACAAGCAGGGCATAGTGGTGCATGTCTGTAATCCCAGTGCTTGGGAAGCTGAGACAGGAAGATTACAGGTTCAAGACCAGCCTCAGCAATCTAGTGAGACTCTCAGCAACCGAGTAAGATCTGTTTCAAATCAAACTAAAACAAAAAAACAAACAAACAAAAAAAAAAACAGAGAGCCAGGCATGGTGATACACACTTGTAATCCCATTGTACTGAGACAGAAGGATCTCAGCTGCTCAGACAGCGACAGCCTTAGGAACTTAGTGAGGTCCTCCGAAATTTAGTGTGAGACCCTGTTTCAAAATAAAATAGAGCTGGGGGTGTAGCTCAGAGGTAGAATGCTCCTGGGTTCAATCCCCAGTATCGCAGAAAAGAGACAAATGCTCCCTACTCTAAGAATCTCATTAGGGACTTTGGAACTTTGTCACTGAAACCCACTTCCAGGTCCCCTCTCCTCCACCCACGACACACTTACACACGTGTGTGCAACTCAAATGAAATTTCCATAAAATAATGCTTAGCCTCACTTCAGGTGATACGCTCTAAGATTTGTTTTAGGTCTTTGTAAGGCTGATGGCGATCTACTAAGGAGACCAGCTAACTCATTAAGTACATAGAGATCACAGGCCTAAATTCAGACAGTCGCACGAGGTATAACTAGGAAGACCATTTTCCAAAGCACACATCAATATTCTAGGCAGAAACCTTTGGCAATTCACCACTGACTACTGAGTAAAGGGAAAATTCCCAAGGCTCTGAGGCATTCCTCCAAGCAGAAAATTTCCACTTACCCACCCATAATGCTCCCCTCCTCCTTTTCTACCTGAATCTTGTTTATTCTTCAAGACTAAGTTCATTTCCTCTCTTTTTTAACTGCCCTAACCAAAATGAGCACTCATCCCGTAGAGCTTTTATAGCACATCTATCTGCATTACTAATTTGGTGCTTTCCTTTCTCGTTTTGTACTATTTGTTGCCTTCGTACCAGTAGAAATGGGACTACAAAATAATGAGGCTGTTGTTCCATGCCTTGCTCCTGGAACTGGTTGACCGTTCAGCAAGGATATTTTCACTTCGTGCTCTTTGCAAGAAGGTACTGTACGAGGCATGGAGTGGGAAGGAAAAACTAACCAACCGCCAACGAAACTGCAAATTTACAACATTATAGGAAAGATAAAACAGGTAGAAAAAGTATGCTAACTCATTTTCAGAGAAAAAAATAATATTATCCATCTCCATATAAAGCCTTTCCTTTGGAAGCCACAAGAAAACAAAACAGCAAAAGCAATGTTTTAAAGAAAATAAGAATGCTTTGTATGTTGCATAAAATGCAAGTTTCATAATGCACAGATTTGGTCTATTTTAGTCACTGCTCCTCCACTACCCGGGACATAGGTAATTCTCAGTGACTCATTACTGAATAAATTAATAAATATATATGGTTTATTTCTTCAGGCAAGCTTGTATAAGCATTCAAGACTCATTAACGTAATAAACTATCTTTCTCACTCTATAGATCTTCCTGATTCATCTGTAATAATTGTGTGTGTGTGTGTGTGTGTGTGTGTGTGTGTGTGTGTGTGTGTGATACTGGGGACTGAACCCAGGAGCATTCTACCTCCAAGCTACACCTTCAGCCCTATTTTTTTATTTTTGGTTTTGAAACAGGGTCTCACCAGGTTGCTGAGTCTCACTATGTTGCTGAGGCTGTTCTCGAGCCTGCAATCCTCCAGTGTCAGCCTCCCAGGTACCAGGATTATAGGCATGTGCCATGACACCCATGTGATATTAATCATTTAATCTTAAATCTACATCTATGAGGCAGATATTTTTACTATACTATATCTAGAAATCTCACGGGGTATGGAGGCACATACCTGTAGTTCTAGTACTTGGGAGGCTGAGACAGGAGGATCATAGATTCCGGGACATCCTCAGCAAGTGGTGAGGAGACCTTGTTTCAAAAAAAAAATTAAATAAGGCTAGGAGTGTACATCAGAGGTCAAATGCCCCTGGGTCCAATCTCCAGTACCACAAATATATGTATATATATATATATATATATATATATTTTTTTTTCCCTCAAAAGAACCTGGATATTGTAGTGCATGCCTATAATCCTAGCTATTTGAGAGGCTGAGATATAAGATCACAAATTCCAGAACAACCTGAGCAACTTAGCAAGACCTTGTCTCAAAACAGAAAGAAAAGAAAAAAATTAAACCCCCCAAAGAATACCCATTAGAATCCTGTCTATAAAATTCCATATGCAGCTGGGTGTGGTGGCACACGCTTGTAATCCCAGCACTTGGGAGGCTGAGACCACAGGATCCAGGTTCTCGGCCAGCCTCAGCTACCTAGTGAGGCACTCTGAAACTTAATGAGACCCTCTTTCAAAATAAAAAATAGGGCTGGGGGTGTAGCTTGGAGGTAGAATGCCCCCAGGTTCCATCCCCAGTACCGCAAAAAAAAACACAAAACCATATTCTTGTGATGAGCAGAACCCCCATTCCTGGCTGATTTGTGTACAAAAATACTGAGTTGTTTATAAATCTCTTTCTAGAAAACTCAGTGCCACACAGCAAAAATTAATTCCGAATAGCACAAATCAGCAGAGAGAAGCTCTTCATAGTCGTACTCAATGTATATACCTGGTCAGCCATCTATAAAATTTGGGTATGATATAGTCATGAGATAAAAATGTATTCAAATCTCAGTCAAATAAAATATAACCAGAATGGATATGTCTGCTGGGCAGGAGAAATTATATAATGCATGCCAAAGTCAAATATAGATGGGTTTAGGGTTTGGGGTGTCGTTCAGTGGGGAAGTGCTTGCCTAGCATGCAGGAGGTCCTGAGTTGAATTACCAGCATCACAGGAAAAAAAATCAATTGATAGATGGATGACAGATAGTTTGTGTATTTCCATTTTTAATATTATCCACACCTCTGCTCCCCTTTGTCCTTGAACTATAAAGAACTGCTTCCATCTACTTCATTGTTCTTGGGTTTTTTTGTTTTTTTTTTTTTTTTTTTTTGTGGTACTGGGGATTGAACTCAGGGGCATTCTACCTCCGAGCTACACCCCCAGACCGATTTCTTATTCTTTATTTTGAAACCGAGTCTCACTAAGTTGCGGAGTGCCTCACTAGGTAGCTGAGGCTGGCCTCGAACCCGGATCCTCCAGTCTCAGCCTCCCGAATGCTGGGATTACAAGCGTGCGCCACCACGCCCGGCTTGTTCTTGGGTTTTTAAAGTTAGCACTGTGAAGCTGCAGTATCAGTTTAGAAAAGACTGGTCTAGCAGTCCCTTCGTATCTTTAGAGAATGGCCACTAGTGACACAGTGGTGGCAGCTATTTCCTGCTGGGATTATATTGTTGTCCACCTGGACACCAGGTCCTGTCTTTGAACGCTCTCTGCTCTAATGGCCAGTAGGAAGTGATAAAAAGGAAGTGGCCCGTCAGGGAATTATCAGGATATTCTGGGTAGGTAATGATCCTTCATCAAAGGTGTGGCCAGCCTCCTGACAAACAGTAGCTGCCCAACACCCCTGTGCTGGACACTCCCTTCTAGGATGGCTGTGGGAACTGCCAGATGACCTTCATGACTTCACCCGAGAGGCACAGGGGTCCAGAGGGAGAAATGAAACTCACAGCTGGTGGACCACCAACCCAGATTAGGGCAGAGTTTAAATTATTGAAATAGTTTAGTTCAGCCGGGCGTGGTGGCACATGCTTGTAATCCCAGTACTTGAGAGGCTGAGACCTGAGGATTCGGGTTTGCAGCCAGCCTCAGCTCGTTAGTGAGGTTCTCCGCAACTTAGTGAGACCCTGTTTCAAAAATAAAAGAATAAAAAATAGGACTAGGGGGTGTAGCTCGTAGCTCGGAGGTAGAATGCCCCTGGGTTCCATCCCAATACGGCAAAAACAAACAAACAAACAAACAACAAAAAAAAAAACTTTAGTTCAATTTCAAATCTTTATATTTGTTAAAAATTCATTTAGAAGTTTCAGCGGCTATTGTCCAAATGTGTCAACGTGACTGAAAGCCCTACAATGTTTTCTACCTGAAGATACTAGGTGGGGCAATCATTAGAATATATGTGTGAGCCAGGCATAGTGGTGCACACCTGTAATCCCAGTACTTGGGAGGCTAGACAGGGGGATCGCGGGTTGGTGGGCAGTCCCAGCAAAGTAGCAAGACTCTCAGCAACCTAGCGAGACCGTGTTTCAAAAGAAAAAAATTAAAAGGGCTGGGAGTGTAGCTCAGAGGTAGAATGCCCCTGGGTTCAAGGTCCAGTACCATAAAGAAAAAAAAAAAAAAAGAATATATATGTCAGAGTGATACAGAGGTGGGTCAGAATCCCATCCCTACTACTTATTCACAAAGTGACTTGGCTAAATTATATAAATACTCTGAGACTTGCTTTCTTCATTTACAAATTAATAAATATAAAAATTATCCACATAGAAGAGCTTCTACGAGAATTAAAATGTGGCAACATAAAATGCAACGATCGTTTAAAACACAACACTGCCTACGATAAGCATTCCTTGATTCGGGTGTTATTTTGCTGCCCTTGTCTGGATTGTTGGGCCATGTCTGTAAGGTGTTACTTGGAGGCCGTTGTTGCCTGTGGCTCTCACATGCTCAGCCTGGTGTAATTAGACTGTCTGCTATCTCCTGGGCTCATCTGTTTTCTGTTGTCAACTGAATACTTTGGCACTTGTCCTACACACTGTTTATTCAGCTCCAAACAAATGGAGTTTGTTGAACTAAGTCTCACTACTATAGTGGTTTGTAAGCTATTTCTGTTTTGTTGTTGGGTTTTGGGGGGAGTGTTTTGATTTGGTATGGTTTTGGTTTCGAGTTTTTATGGGGTTTTGTGACACTGAGCACCACCTGACAGGAAGACACATTTGTTGAGGATCTGCTACTCGACTTGTAGCAGACATTGCAGCAGTTCAAAAGAAGAAAGTAGACTTCCTTTGTCCTAGAAAGACTTGCTAACTAAAATGTTAAGTGACCCATCAGGGAATTGTCAGGATATTCAGGGTAGATAATGATCCAAGGTTCAGTTAAAAAAAAAAAAAAAAAAAAAAAGCAAGCTAGGCACATGCTTGTAATCTCAGTACTTGGGAGGCTGAGACAGGAGGATCACAGGTTTGAGACCAGCCTCAGCAACTTAGTGAGACCCTGTTTCAAAATAAAAAATAACAATTGGGCTGGGGGTGTAGCTTGGAGGTAGAATTCCCCTGAAAGCTTTTCATTTTCCCCAGGCATACTTATGAATTCTAGAACTGGGGTGGCCACACCTTTAAAGAAACTTTGATGAAGATAAGACAGCATTGACTAAACAGCAACTGGTCTACCACAGTCAACACTCTGACCCAGTCATCTTGCAAAGCCTAGAAATGCCTTCACTAAACAGCTGGTCACCAGGCGTGTCCCTGTTGACTGTCAGGTTCACTGCCCTGACCACAACCTGATCCATATTCATGAACCCAAATTCCTGCACATTTCAGTGAACACATAATTTTCTGGTATGATCTGATGTGAGGGAACCCCTCTCACCTCTTAAAGGGACAGGTTTTAGTCCACCTGAACCATATCACGTTCCTTCTCCACTTCACATGCTCTCTCATAGACATAAACTGTGATGTACACTCAGTTGTAGCAGACGTAGACTTTTATATACTGATCCAAAATTTTTTTTTTTTTTTTTTTTTTTTTTTTTTGCGGTACTGGGGATTGAACTCAGGGGAATTCTACCTCCAAGCTACACCCCCAGCCCTATTTTTATTCTTTATTTTGAAACCGAGTCTCACTGAGTTGCGGAGTGCCTCACTAGGTAGCTGAGGCTGGCCGCGAACCCGGATCCTCTGGTCTCAACCTCCCGAATGCTGGGATTACAAGCGTGCGCCACCACGCCCAGCTCCTGATCCAAATTTGACAGTAGAATCTGGGCACAGTGGTACATGTCTGCAATCCTCGTATTCAGGAAGCTGAGACAGAAGGATCACAGGTTCCGGGCCAGCCTCAGCAGCAAATTAGTGAGATCTCAGGACCTTAGTGAGACCCTGTTTCAAAATTTTAAAAAAGGGTGGGGGCTGGAGGGTGTAGCTTGGAGATAGAACACACCTGAGTTCAATCCCCAGTACAAAAAAAAAAAAAAAAAAGTTGGCAGTATACTATGGCACACCTGTCATCCATTGCCAATTTAGATTATGGCAAGGAATAACAAGAAATAATTAAGGAAATCTTACAAAGTACTTATACCATATTTATTTCTGATTAGTGAGATGGTCACCAAAATGATTCAATAAATGCCTGTTTTTAAAATATAACTAGAACTAGGCATAGTGGAAGCTGAGACAGGAGGATTGCAGATTCAAGGCCAGCCTCAGCTACTTAGTGAGGCCCTCCGCAACTTAGTGAGTCCCTGTTTCAAAACAAAGAATAAAAAATAGGTAGGTCTGGGGGTGTAGCTCAGAGGTACAATGCCCCTGGGTTCCATCCCTAGTAGTGCAAAAAAATAAATAAATAAAAATAACTAGAAAATTGATGGCATCAGAAGATTAAATTTGAATTAGCCTGTGCATACTTGTGGGAAGAGATAGGTTTTTAGCTGTGTTCTGAAGGAACAAAAGAAAAATAGAAATTTATAAAGAGAGAGTTCAGAGGACATGCTTAAACAGAGCGTTTATATGGCAAAAAGAAAGTCGTATGCAGTGAACAGGTCTACTCTTTCAGAGCAGGGAGGCCATAGTAGAGACGGTTCTGAAACGAGAAGCGGTATTATAAGATCAACTTGAGTTCTACCGCTGTTCTATAAGCGCTAGGCTTCTGCCACATGGTAGGAGAGTAAGTGAAGAGTGCAAAAATAGAAAATAATTTTAAGCAGAGAAGATAAGAAATCAAATTTAGCAAGAATATTTGCTGAGATGCTGATTGCGGCAGTAAAAAAAAATGAAAGCAAGCTGGATATCTATCAATATGGAAATTATAAAATAAATCATAGCAGATATACACATGGATACTAGGCAGTTGTTTAAAGAACTCTACATGAACGATTATTAAAAATGTCCAAGATGCAATTAGAAAAAGTGTGCTACTGAGTCATATTGCAGTCTGACTTGTATTTTTTTTTTCAAGTACTGGTGATTGAACTCAGGGGCATTCTACCTCCAAGCTATACCCCCAGTCCTATTTTTTATTCTTTATTTTGAAACAGGGTCTCACTAAGTTTCGGAGTGCCTCACTAGGTAGCTGAGTCTGGCCACGAACCCAGATCCTCCAGTCTCAGCCTCCCAAATGCTGGGATTACAAGCGTGCGCCACCACGCCCGGCTGACTTGTATTTTTAGATATATATGCATGTGTATATGTTAATATATATATATATGGCTATGTACATAGATCAACTAATGTGTCTATTCTGTCTAGACCACCAAAAATGCATTAATGACTGGCAGGAGTGGACAATGACTCTAGAGAGAGGAACTAGGAGAAGAGGCTTTATACCCTTCTGAATTCATTGACTATGAACTATTGTACCAACACCAAGTTAGAAACTCCTTACACAGTTACATAATAATGCACATGCAGTGGGTTTAGGGCTTACAAAGTACTTTGGCACTTTTCACTGGGTTCTCACTATACTGTGGCATTTAGGGGAGAAGGAGGAAGCTCTGTGTCCCTTCTTATCTAGGAAGCAGAGTTGTGTGACTTTCTGAAAGTACATCGTCAACAAGCGGCAGAACCAAGTGCAATGTCCTTTACGCTCCCAAACATGCAAAATCAAGGAAGTCCCCACTCAGAAAGCTCAGGGGAGCTGAGGAACACTCCAAATGTCCATTACATTCCCTCTCTGGGTTTTCGTGGTCCTCACCGTGTCCTCCCACTGTGACTTACTACAAACAGGCTACACTGATGTAGCTCCCTTTTCTGAGTAGATAAAACATTTATTCTATTTATTTATTCTTTTTTTTTTTTTTTTTTTTTTTTTGGTGCTGGAGATTGAATCTAGGGGCATTCTACCTCCAAACCACACTAGCAGTCCCATTTTGTTTTTATTTGGAAACAGGTTCTCACTAAGTTACTGAGAGCCTCTCACAGTTGCTCAGGCTGGTCTTGAACCTGTGATTCTCCTGTCTCAACTTCCCAAGTACTATATTCATTCAATAGACATTGATAGCAGTACTAAGCATGCCATTCAATCATGTATTTAGCAAATATGTACTGACAGTTTAGCATGTACTCACTGTAGCAGATACCAACTGTGTTTTGTTGAGTCAAATTGCCCTCATAAAGCTTACAAATATATGATCATGGACATTGGATACCTAACCACATAATTACTTTATAACAGCTGTGATACCTGTCAGGAAGAGATACAAAGTCCAAGAGATCTACAATAATGGGGAATTGGCCCCAGGTAAGATACCAAGAAAAACATCTCTGAACAAATGATGCATAAGCTGATCACCACTGAGGGAGCTTGGGTGAAAGCAGGGAGAGAGGGGAAACAAGAGCCAGCATTCCCTCTGTGGGAAGGCCAAAGGGCAAGGCCATCCCACGGAGGGCATGAGGAACTAAAAGGATACCTCGTATGACGTGATCACAGGTCAGGAAGAATGGCTGGGACAGCGGAGGCAAAGGAGGCCAGAGGCCGCGGCAGCATTCCAAATTTCATTTCATGAGCAAAGGGAAAACAGTTAATGATTTTAAGTACAGAAGAGACATGATACTTATTTATTTATTTATCTATGTATTTATTTATTTATTTGTGGTACTGGGAATTAAAACCAGGGGCATTTCGCCTCCAAGCTATACCCCCAGCCCTTTTTTTTTTTTTTTTTTTAAACAGAGCCTCACTAAATTGCTGAGGGTCTTGCTGAGTTGCTGAGGCTGGCCTCAAACCTGTGGATCCTCCCATTTCAGCCTCCCAAGTACTGGGATTTCAGGCATGCACCATCACACCCAGCTTGAGACATGATTCTTTTTCCTTTTTTTAGGAGACAGGTACTGGGGATTGAACCCAGGGGCATTCTACCTTTGAGCTACACTCTGAGCCCTATTTTATTTTTTTATTTTGAAGCAGGGTCTCACTAAGTTGCAGAGGCTGCCCTTGAACCTGCAATCCTCCTGTGTCAGCCTCCCAAGTACTGGGATTACAGGCATGCACCAGCACACCTGGCTGAGACATGACTTTATATATATATATATATGGAGTGTGTGTGTGTGTGTGTGTGTGTGTGTGTGTGTGTGTGTGTGTGTTACTAGGGATTGGGATTGAATCCAAGGGCATTCTACCTCTGAGTTATACCCCTAGCCCCTTTTTAGTTGTTACTGTTGTTTTGAAACAGGGTCTTGCTAGATTGCTGAAAGTCTTGCTAACTTGCGGAAACTGACCTCCAATTTGCAATCCTCCAGTCTTAGCCTCCCAACTACTGGGATTAAAGGTGTGTGCCATCACATACCACCAGGTATCCATGAATAAAGATAGACACAGGCTGACAATCCACCACTGTTTTCTATAGCAACTAACTTTTTGTGAATAAAAAATAACCTCCCATGCTGGGAAAAAATGTAAAATAATATTGACAATAGAAGGCACAAAAGAAAACCCAAGCACCAACTGCATTATTTTCAACTGAGGGGGCTTCTTTACTGTTTGTAATTAGCTAGGTTTGATTGAGCATAAATAATCCTTTGGTGCCAGAGAAATTCAGCACTAGGATAAGTATAACTAAAACAGTGTGATCTTCAAGAATGTAAATGAGGGCTGTGTTCATTTCTAATTCCCCAGTAATTAGAAGTGGGTTTACATTTTGGTCACCCCGGGCTATTTCTGTACTGTGTGGGTGAACTACTGGGCACGCTGAGCTAATACTTCATAGCATAGTTCTGTGGGTGCCAAAGGCCACAGGCACCAGGGGTTCCAGTTAAATTGTTGGGGGTAAAATGCCAAAATGTCTGGGTCTCATATTGGAAACCTCTGCGTTCACATCATAAAAATGAGGAAAATCCCTATTAGCAAAAGACTAAATTGCAATTGGTGGCCAATTTGTAGATTCTATTATTACATATACATTTAAGACTAGTCTTTGCAATTTTTCTGTTTTCATTGGACATGATAAACTTTCTGCCTTTATGAACAAATTTGTCCGAAGCTAAGTAGGTACAGTGGCCATAAATGAGCCTAGGGTCATCTTAATCTAGTTCACTCAACTCAAAGAATGAACTTAACTGGAATGAGACAGGGCTA
The DNA here is from genome assembly GCA_004027655.1 of Graphiurus murinus. Taxonomy (NCBI): domain Eukaryota; kingdom Metazoa; phylum Chordata; class Mammalia; order Rodentia; family Gliridae; genus Graphiurus; species Graphiurus murinus. Next base: position 16,983 of record PVLC010022493.1, read on the forward strand.
TGCTTGACTATTTCTGAGGGAAAACTTCAAGTTTGCTCTAGATGAAATCAAAACATTCTCTCTGCATTACCAGTCCTGGCACACCTATTTTAGGGAGATAGGGGAATCAAAGTTATACTTAAAAAGAAAGATTAAGCCGGGCGTGGTGGCGCACGCTTGTAATCCCAGCATTTGGGAGGCTGAGACTGGAGGATCCAGGTTCACGGCCAGCCTCAGCTGCTTAGTGAGGCCCCCCGCAACTTAGTGAGACCCTGTTTCAAAATAAAGAATAAAAAATAGGGCTGGGAGTATAGTTCAGAGGAAGAATGCCCCTGAGTTCAATCCCCAGTACCGCAAAAAAATAAAAATGAAAAGGATTATTAACTTACTTAATAATGGGTTAGTAGAGACGAAGATATAGCAAATTTTGAGAGCTGACAAAATACTGGTTCCTCCATAGAATTTCCAAGGAATAATTATGATAGCCAGCCAGTAAAAAGAAATGCCTTAGCCGGGTGTGGTGGCGCACGCTTGTAATCCCAGCATTTGGGAGGCTGAGACTGGAAGATCCGGGTTTGAGGCCAGCCTCAGCTACCTAGTGAGGCACTCCTCAACTTAGTGAGGCCTTGTTTCAAAATAAAGAATAAAAAATAGGGCTGGGGGTGTAGCTTGGAGGTAGACTGCCCCTGAGTTCAATCCCCAGTACCGCAAAAAAAAAAAAAAAGGGATATAATTGTAAGGATAGCTTCATCATCTTTACTTAGTTTGGAGAGTAGATGGGGACCTGGGCCAGGTGGATCCTGGAGAACTTGGTAAAACAATGACTCTCAACCCTGGTAAACGGGTTCTCTTAAAATAGAAGCTATAATCTGGGCACGGTGACACACACCTGTAATCCCAGCACTTGGGAGACTGAGACAGGAGGATCACAGGTTCAAGGCCAGCCTAAGGAATTTAGCAAGTCCCTCAGTAACTTATCAAGATCCAGTCCCACCCCCAGAAAAAAGGGGGCTATGGGGGTGTAGCTCAAATATAGGATACCCCTGGGTTCAAGCCCCAGTGCAAAAAAAAAAAAAAAAAAAATAGAAGCTGTAAAAGGATCAGTAGCTCTGCAGTGAGAAAGAACAGTATGAAGATCTATGTAGACATAGTAACTTTATGCCACTTATTACACTTTAGTAATCTAATACTATCTTTGAAGTCTCAGAAAATTAAGTGCTAAAATTCTAAAAATTAGCCAAAAAAGACAAACAGTGAAATATCACTATACATATATTAGAATAACTAAAATTTAAATATACATGTAGTAAATTTCTCTCTCTCTCTCTCTCTCTCTCTCTCTCACACACACACACACACACACACACACACACACACACACACACACACCCCACATACTCCTAAAAATACAATGCAACTGGTATTCTCATGCAGCTGGGAGTGGCTGGGGATTTAGCTCAGCAGCAGAGCACTTGCCTGGCATGCACAAGGCCCTGGGTTCGATCTTCAGCCTGCCAGGGAAAAAAAAAATCATGTGCAGCTGGAAGTGCAAAATGGTAGAGCCACTCTGAAAGAGAGTTGGACGCCGGGCGTGGTGGCGCACGCTTGTAATCCCAGCATTCAGGAGGCTGAGACCAGAGGATCTGGGTTCGCGGCCAGCCTCAGCTACCTAGTGAGGCACTCCAAAACTTAGTGAGACTCGGTTTCAAAATAAAGAATAAAAAATAGGGCTGGGGGTATAGCTCAGAGGTAGAATGCCCCTGAGTTCAATCCTCAGTACCGAAAAAAAAAAAAAAAAAGATTGAAAGAGAGTTGGAATTCCTTATAAGAGTAAAATGTACACTCACAGAGCACTCCTACTCCCAATGCTTATATTCATACAAACATTTAGACCATTATCCATAATTACCCAAAACTAGAAACAACCCAAATATCCTTTAGCAGGTAAATAGATAAGCAGGCTAACATACACCCATACAATGGAATACTAACTAATAAGTAATAAAAGGGAACAAATTCTTGAAGTATGTAAAGCATCAATGAATCTCGAGTCATGCTAGTGTTTCTCAACCTCGCTCTTGATGTTTGACACAGACAGGACTTTGCAGTGTGGAGCTGTCCTGTGCATCTAGGATGCTTCTTCTACTAGATCCATGGGGCATGCCCGGCTCCTCCCAGTGATAACAATGAAAAGCATCTCCAGAGGTCACCAAAGGCTCCCTGTGGGGACCAAGGTTGTTCCAGTTAAGAGCCAGTGTGTCAAGTGCAAGCTGGCAAAACTCAAAAGATTACATTCTGGATGATTCCATTCACATCACATTCTGGAAGAGATAAACTACAGAGGTAGAAAACAGAAGAATGATAGCCAAACAGAAAGGGTAAGAAGGTTTAAGTACAAAGGAATAGCACAAGGGAATTTTAGACTGCGGGTCTTACTCTGTGTTGTGATGCTGATGATACCTTTGTCTATGCCTTTGCTGAGACTCATGGACCTATCCACCTAAAGAGTCAAGTTTACCCTATGTAAAGTAAATTTTCAAAAGCACATCAATACTAATTTATATCTAAAGTAATATAAAATAGATATTGCAGTTGAGATATGTAAACTTACAAAGAATACTATCTAATTCAGCATCAAAAGATAAAGTTCTGAGTTTTCATGTAAATTTAAAAAAATATATAGAACTGACTATAATAAACTATATAAACAGTACTAAAAGTTTAACAAAAGTTCTTTATCTATAAGTAAGTATGGATAGCTGTAACAGAAAAAGGTTTTTTGAGAGGTAGTGCTGGGGTTTGAACTCAGGGGTTTTATACCTCTGAGCCACACTCTCAGCCCTGTTTTACTTTTTATTTTGAAACAAGGTCTCACTAAGTTGCTAAAGGTCTCACCAAGTTGCTGAAGTCAGCCTCGAACCTGTAATCCTCCTATCTCAGCCTCCCAAGTACCAGGATTACAGGTATGCACCACCACTCCTAGTGACAGAATAATTTTTTTTTTTTTTTTTTTTTTTTTGCGGTACTGGGGATTGAACTCAGGGGCATTCTACCTCCGAGCTATACCCCCAGCCCTATTTTTTATTCTTTATTTTGAAACCGGGTCTCACTGAGTTGTGGAGGGCCTCACTAGGTAGCTGAGGCTGGCCTTGAACCCGGATCCTCCGGTCTCAGCCTCCCGAATGCTGGGATTACAAGCGTGCGCCACCACGCCCGGCTTAGTGACAGAATAATTTTTAAAAACATAATTGCTTGCTTTTAGTAGTCATTCAAACTAAATAAATTTACTGGCTCTCTTAATTGCTAAAATTAATCTGTCTGTCAATATAGAAAACAATGTGACCAGATTTTTTAGAAAAAGACATGATACATCTTGCTAAAACAAAAAATTATTTTTTACCTGTAGACTTTTACTGAATTTATCTGAACTTACATAGAAAAAACTCAAAAAATATAAAATAGAGAAGCAAGTTCCTTTGTAACACAATTTTTTTTTTCATTTTAAATTAACTCTCGGGCTGGGAATGTGCCTCATTGGTAGAAAGTGTGCTTAATACATGTAAGGTCCTTGGTTCAATCTCCAGCACACACATGGGCATGCACACACACACACACACACACAAATTAAGCCGGGCGTGGTGGCGCACATTTGTAATCCCAGCATTTGGGAGGCTGAGACCAGAGGATCCGGGTTCACAGCCAGCCTCAGCTACCTAGTGAAGTACTCCGCAACTTAGTGAGACTCGGTTTCAAAATAAAGAATAAAAAATAGGGCTGGGGGTATAGCTCGAAGGTAGAATGCCCCTGAGTTCAATCCCCAGTACCACAAAAAAAAAAAAAAAAAAATACACAAATTAACTCAAAGTACAGCTCAAGTAACTTGGAAATGACAAGGATTCCAGACATTATTATCCCTCACTAGGGCATAATAAATTTCCCTGCTCACATAACCTTTGCTGAAAAACATAGAAAGAATGGTGGTCCTGAAAAAGAAAAATTAAAAGCGATGCTAACTACGAAGAAAGATGGGGTCAGGGGACCAGCTGGGAAATGAGACTAACGGTGCAGAAGTTGTAACAACATCAAGACTTTCTCACCACTCCCTGGAGAGAGGTAAAATATATGACTAGAGGACAAAGACATTCCAAGCGCAGCTCCCGAGACCACCTCCTTTGAGCTGCAGACTAAGAAGTAAGGTTTGGCTCCCTCAAGACAAACTCTGAGATAAACGGCAGTTTCATCCGTGGTTGGTATACATAGGCTCTAGATGCCACTGATACTTGATATTAGAATATGCCTCATATCTGCATACAGTATTTTTTAATGCAGAAAAAGCCATTTGGTCAGCGTAAGAGAGCTTTTGAAAGACAGCAAAACCACCACAAACAGGTGGAATTAGATACCCCATAATGAATTTCATATGAATAGAAATCCAGCCCAAAGCCAGTAAATTTGTTGACTCTTGTTTAAGAGAGGACAAAAGATGCTGGGAGAAATAAGATCTACAAACATTAGCTTTCTTGAGTGTTGAGATGCAAATAACCAAAGCCTGGCAGGGGGATCTTGCATCCTACTTAAGCACCTGGGAATCTGAAACAAGAATCAGTATGGGAACATCTCAAAGGGCTGTGCCACAGCTGGGCTCACTGGACGGCTATAGACTTTAAGTGCTCTGGGCGCTTTTACAGTACTTCATGTTTGGACAGAGATTAGTAACCATACACAAAATAAAAACAATCTCTGCTATCATCTGCTGCTCCTGAAGGTTCTGTTTGTTGTTTTTGTTTTGTTTGTTTGTTTGTTTTTGTTTTATTTGGGTTTTGTTTTAATTCCTTTAGTAGTACAAGTGCCTTTCTTTTAAATTTACACATAATATTCATACATATTTATGGAATACAGTATGAGATTTGATACATGTATACTGTGTGTAATGTCAAATGGGAGTAATTAGCATTTCCAGGTCCTAAATATTTATCATTTCTGTGTGTGGGAAACTTCATAATCTTCTAGTTATTCTGAAAGATATTCTGAAGGATGTTAGATTGTTGTAGATTGTTGTTATAACTATAGTTACCCTGCAACAGAACACCAGAAATAATTCCTATCTAACTACAGTTTGATGTCCCACTCTTTCTGTTCCTTTTCTTCCTCCTCATCTCAATCTCTCATGACCACCATTTTACTCTCTTCTACAAGGTTTTTAGTCTCCATGAAGAAGTGAGAACATTCAGTATTGTCTTTCTGCGCCTAGCTTATTTTGCTTGTGATGACATTCTGTTCCACCCACTTGGATGCAACTGACAGGATAGGAGCAGTTGAAAATCACTCCCAAAATGGGTCTCTAGTCTGTTTGATTGGTTTACACTTTGTTTTCTGAAAACTTCATTAACTAACCCTGAGGTTCAAGGCCCACTATCAAAGATCTAGAACCTCAACCGCTGCTCTGTAAAATGGAGATAACACCACTTTCCTGCCCAGAGTTAGGATCGAATGAGATGGTGCACTCAACTGAACCTTGGGAACTATAAAATACTAATCATATTCAAGAAATTATTTATATAGCCCTAAATGTATTTTCTTTATTATGAGATAGTCTTGAGATACAGATCCCACTTTTTGTTATGCAGTGCATATATTTACATAATTTACATAAACTTTAAGCTTGCTATATTTGTCTCTTTTTTTTTTTTTTTTTTTTTCGGTACTGGGGATTGAACTCAGAGGCATTCTACCTCCGAGCTCTACCCCCAGCCCTATTTTTTATTCTTTATTTTGAAACCGGGTCTCACTAAGTTGTGGAGTGTCTCACTAGGTAGCTGAGGCTGGCCGTGAACCCAGATCCTCCTGTCTCAGCCTCCCGAATGCTGGGATTACAAGCGTGCGCCACCACGCCCGGCTGATTATTTGTCTCTTTTTAAAGAAGGCAACCAGAGCCGGGCGTGGTGGTGCACACTTATAATCCCAGTATTTGGGAGGCTGAGACTGGAGGATCCGGGTTCTCGGCCAGCCTCAGCTATTTAGTGAGGCCCTCCGCAACTTAGTGAGACCCTGTTTCAAAATAAAGAATAAAAGAATAGGGCTGGGGGTGTACCTCAGAGGTAGAATGCCCCCAGGTTCCATCCCCAGTACCGCAAAAAATAAAAAAATAAAGAAGGCAACCAGGATGCTGGATGCAAGCATATTAATATTACATGGAACCCCATTACTGTGTATAATTAATATGTTAATCAAAAATAAAATGAAACTATTATTTAAAAAAAAATAAAGAAGGCAACCTATGTTTTGAGAATTGTAAGAATCAAACCCTTTCTATTGTACAATGGTAGGCAGAATATCATTTGGAATAGTTTATTAAATGTCATGGCTTCAGATAGCAGCAGTCCTCTGTGCTCCCTGCATACCATTCCAAACCTCAATTTGTAGATAGTAAAACCTATGTGTTACGAGGCATAGTGGTTGTCACTAGAAACCACATAAGTGATGGTTTCCCATCCGAGATGGTCAAGAGACCAAGCACTTCTGCCAAAGGACATATAATAAACCAATATTAAATTTATATCTAAAAATTACAACTTTAGGGAAAATACCAACTTTGTAGATTTTAGGAAAATGATAGAATTTATTTTTACAACACAATTTCCCAGGAACTGAATCCTAGTGGAAAGATGTTGGCTAAACTATTTGCTCAGTAAACCAACTCCCACCTGACAGCTGCGACAGCCATTGTGGCTCCAGTTTTATGTAGTGGATGATATTTGAACTGTCCTAGCAGATACTGAAAATGTCATTCAAGAGCTACCAAGAAGCTCTTAGGACTTAGTAGGTTATAGGTGAAGGTATGCAACAAAAACATCTACTGGAAACATCGACAACCACATTTCCTTGTGGAAAATTAGAATTCCACCATCAATAGTCTGAAATGTTACCAGACATCCTGTGATTTAGGAATATTTTTTAAAAATAGATTAATATTTGCTCAGTTTTCATAGCCAGCTATTGGTGGTGCATGCTTGTCATCCCACTACTTGGGAGGCTGAGATAGGAGGATCGCAGGTTCACAGCCAGCCTCAGCAATGTAGTAAGACTCTAAGCAACCTAAGGAAACTAGGTCGAAACAACAACAACAACAAAAAAAGGCTGGGGTGTAGCTCAGAAGTAGAGTGCCCCTGGGTTCAATCTATATTTCCCACACACACCCCGGAAGTCTAGTGCTTTCTCTCATCATTCTTGGACCAAATACCAGTCAGTTATCCAGAAAATGTATTCACCCTTCAGCTACTGAAGTTCCTCTTCTTTTGTGCCTAAATGCTAGTGGTAAGGTTCTCTTGAGAGAGAATCTTAACCAGCAAAGCCAGCTGAAGCTTTGTATGTCCCAAAGGGTTTTGTCACTGCTTTGTTTGAACATTTGGGCACTGTATGTTGGATTAAGAGGCTCAGGACCTGCTTGACTTCACCCAGATAATACCTTTTAGAATGCTAATGGGTATGTATGGAACACAAAAATATTTAAGAAAAAAAAAATAAACTTTAGATTAGACACATAAGCCAACAGGAGTCATAGCTCAAACTTTGTTCTTAAGATCACTAGTAGAGCCAGTTACAGTTGGAGTTATAGTTGACACCAATAATCCTTTGCACAAACTAAAGAGCATTACCTAGAAATTTTTAAGGACAGCAAATTAAGAGAGAGAAGTGACATTAAGTCCCATCCTGAAGAATGGATGGTTATATTTTAATAACTTTAATTTTTGTATTATGTTTTCAATAAACTGAAAACTCTTTATTAAAAATAAGATATTGGAACTGGGCATGGTGGCACAAGCTTGTAATCCCAGTACTTGGGAGGCTGAGACTGGAGGATCCAGGTTCACAGCCAGCCTTAGCTACTTAGTGAGGCCCTCCGCAACTTAGTGAGATCCTGTTTCAAATAAAGAATAAAAAAATAGGGCTGAGGGTGTAGCTTGGAGGTAGAATGCCCCTGGGTTCAGTCCTCAGTACTGCAAAAAAAAATTAAAAAAATAAGATATTGGTACCTATGGAATTACTTTTACTATTCACTTGATAACACAAGGGAAAATACTGTATGGTGTGCCAAAATATTTATAACTACTAGAAGGTATTTAGAGAAGGAAATGCAGTTTCCAGAGGATAAACATATTATCTTGTATCTTTATTTCCTTCTTCCTCTCTCCTTTCCTTCCTTCCATTTTTCTCTTATTTTTCTCTCTTTTCTATTTCTTTTTGTTCCAAGTTTAAAATATGCATTGGGCTTTAAGGAAAAAAAAAAAAAAACTGAAATTAGAGGATAAAGTCAAGGCAGACCCAGTATTCTCTGTGTACTTTCCTCCTTAAGAGTTGAAATTCAGATGTCATGAACTAGAGCTAACTTTCCTTAGATAATGGAAATTCTATATCTCTTAACCCTGACCTCTCAATCCTTATCTTTTTAGAAAACGTGTTTTACATAAACATATGTATGCTATCATCTGCCCAAGGATATAGGTCTGTTTTTCATCCTGTTCTGCACTAATCTCTCCAGTGCTTGAAGAAGTCACTCTTCCAAGAGAAAAATCTTAAAATGTAGCCTTATTTTCTGGGTTAGACACAGTATCTTTAGCATACTTGGCAAAGTACTTATGTACAAATGTACTATCTTTTTTTTTTTTTTTTTTCCTTTTGGTACTGAAGATTGAATCCAGTGGCTTTTTACCTCTGAGCTATACCCCCGGCCCTATTTTATTTTTTAATTTTTAAACAGGGTCTCACTAAGTTGCTGACAAACGTACTATCTTGAGATAGTACATTTGACTATGGTCAACTTTTCAGAACTCTACTACTATCTCATGTCAGTATAGGTTGCACAGTAAGCTCTTGGGTTCAGTCCTGTGTAAAGTCTCTCCTCACCATGCTCAGTCTTGTAGTTTTAGGAAAGATTACAGAAATACTTTTCAGATGTCAACTCCTTGCTTTTATTGGGAAATAATACAAATATCACCAGTGTTCATTAAACCCAATGGTCCTGATTTGAAACAACTTTTTCTTTTCTTTTAGTACTGGAGCATTCTATCTCCTAGATACATGCCCAGCTTGTTTTATTATTTATTTTGAAACAAAGTCTTGCTAAATTACTGAGGGCTTCTCTAAGTTGCTGAGGCTGGTCTTGAAACTGTGATCCTCCTATCTCACCCTCCCAAGCACTAGAATTACAGGCATGTGCCATCGTGCCCAGCTTTGAAAGAACTTTTTAAATTCTGTATAATAACATGTTAGAGAAAAGTAATTGTAAGCTGAATATAACTGTGCTTTTGCTTACTAGAGCTGATTCTTCTGATAAATAAAAATATTTAAAACCATAAATAGTATCTTTCTCCCAAATAGCTTATGTATACCCCTTTTTTCCCTATATAATACCACAGAAAATATTACAATTTACATTTTATGAAAAGCGAAACAGTCACAGAAATTAATTCCCAAGAAGTGGTACTGATAGAGAAATATTTTAAATCAACTAATTACTAATGTCCAATCCTAATCTATAAAAGTTCCTTTTTCCCAAATTTTAAGACTATTCCTTGAGCTAAGAAATACTTACTATTGTGTATACCTTTTTTTTTTTTTCTTTTTTGCATTACTGGAAGTTGAACCCAGGGGCATTCTACCTCCGAGCTCCAACCCCAGACCTATTTTTTTTTTTTTTTTTTTT